>PVIR01004008.1:0-82683 GCA_004026965.1 Petromus typicus
AGAGACCTGTCCTACAGAGCAGGCTGAGCCCTTTTGTCACCAGTGCCAGATACATGAGGAAGCACCATTGTACACAAGGTAACATGGAGGCACGGGGAAGGGAGAAGCTGGGAAGGCACTCTGGATGGGGCTATGGAAGAACCAGGAAAACCCAGCTCTCCACGAGATGAGCAGGTGAGGAAGCTACAGGGCAGGAAGAAATAAGGCAAGGGGCCGGGATTTAGCTCAGTGGTTCCGGCGCCTGTCTGCAAGCACAAGGGCCCTGGTTAAAATCCCTCGGTAACCACATACAATACTGGGCGTGGAGACTCAGGCTCAGCAGCACCAGTACCACATATCACAGTGCCAGGCGTGGTGGCTGAGGCCTGTAATCCCAGCACTCAGAAGGCAGAGGCAGAAGGATTACTGTGATGTGAGTTTGAGGCTGAGCTCAGGGCCAGCCTGAACTACAAAGTGAGACCCTGTCTCAAAAAGAAAAAAGAAAAAGAAAAAGGAAAGAAGTAAGGCAGGAATCCAGGACGGTGCTCACTCACTGGACGACACGGGCCATGACACTGTTCCTCTGGGCTCCCGCGTGCCACCTACTAGATAGAAAAACTGACAGAACCCAGGAGGGGTCAGGAACATGCACACTTCTGGACAACAACTTGTAGGCTGCTTTTGTCCAAAACCCATCCTGATGCTATCCTGAAATAAGGCAAAACTCAGATTTTGTTTCCAAAGCTGTGGCAGACCTAGGGACATGATCTACTTGGGCCAGCTCGGCCGTTCAGCCCCTGACAGCAGGATTCTCCAGGGTAGTGGTTTTCAAACATGTTCCATTTTGCAGCTTCTTAAGTTTTCCAGGAATTCCAGCCTCCAGGAAGGGGCTTGTTTTCAGGTGACTTCTTTTACCATAGGTGAAATGTCTCACCCCTTAACCTTCCAACCGCTCTCTCCCCTGCAACAGGAAACCTGTCAAGTCGCCCTCACCAAGTTCTGAAGATGACCAGGCAGGCGCTGGCTTCTTGCAGGAAACAGCTCCCTGAAAATGCCCATCACTTTCCCCATGAGGCTCCCGGGGACCAGGCTGCACATGCCTCTCCTCTGCGACTGCAGGGCCCAGCCAGGGGCACAGAAGAGGTGCCCGAGGCAAGCCGCCGAGTGGGCTTTGGGTCTGGGTCTATTATCTCAATACCTGCAAACAGACTGAAGATTCTCTGCTGGAAAGTGGTGCACAACTGCGGCCAGGAAAGTCCCTGGAGTTAGGAGGACACATGAGTTCAAATCTGGCCTATGGCTCCCTTGGCCCCTGGCCCTGAACTTCTGCCTAAGGGCTTAAAGGTCCCTGGGACAGACTGGCAAATGCTTGAGAGGGTATAAGGGGTACAGAGCAAGAGCCAGGGAAGCCCAGCCACTGAAGAACTTGGGCAGGACAAAGACTCAGCCATGGACTCCTGTTGCATACAGGCACTAGAGCCTCTTCCTGGAGCCACTTGTCCCGCTGTCCATGCAGGTTCAGGTGCTCAGTACAGACACTGTGTAGCCCAGAGCATCCCTGCAGTGACTGAATGGGCATGCACTGACCAGGGCTTCCTGATGGTGAAGCCAGCCAAGGCCCATGGGAGCACCCTGTCCTCCTCACTCACCACCGTGGCTGCTGGATCCAGCCAACTTCAAGTGCAGGCTCCACCTCCAGCAGCTTGTTTGAGCCTCGGTTTCTTTATCTGTTAAAAGCTCTAAGCACTCCTCTAACTCCTAGGGCCACTGTACTCATCTCCTGAGATGATCAATACGAAAAGGTGTGATGGAGGAAGAAGACAATTACTATGCAGGTTCAATGTATCATGTCTTTTAACTCTGTGAGATACATCCTTAAAAGCCAAATACAGTATGTCCCTGATTTTTAAATATTTGAGTTGTGAACTTTCACAGGTGTACTGCGTAAGACTCACTTTGTTGGATTATGAATGAATCCAGCTTACGAATGTTCTCCTGGAAGTCAGGAACTTGCTATAATAATTTTGCCCCATTTTTCTACATACACACAATGGTTCAGAGAGGACAGGTCTCCTGCCTGAGGTGCCAGAGCTGACAGAGCCAGGCTGGGACCTGAACTCTCCACCTCTGCCCACACTTTCCATGTGAGGTCACGGCTTTGGTTAAACTCTTCCCCAAAGTGAAGGATCCTTCTTGTTATTATTGTTATTTTATAAAACCCAAGTCACGAAAGGGCCCGTTCTGAGACACTGCCTTTCTTTTGCCCTGTGTGGTTCTGCAGTCTCAGACACTCGGGATTCCGACGTCTGGGGAAACCAACCCAAGAAAGCATGAAACTAATCTTTTCAACGTTAACGTCTCCTAGGCGTCGCGTCAGTATTTGGGTTGGATGTAACTTTGTTATCATAATGCAGAGGAAGCCCCAAATTTAATAAGGCTAAGACAACTTGAGCAACACAAGAAACATAACAGGATATTGCAAAGAGATTAGGAGCTTCCTCTGGACTGCAAAAGGGGGCGGGTGGGGGACAGACAACGCGGTTTACACTAGGAGCTAGTGGGTCCCCGTCCGGGCCCAGCCTCAGGACCAAGCTGCTAGGGCAGAGCTGCAGGTTCTGGCTTCAGCAAGCAAAGTCCACAAACTAAATGTGAACCAGCTGGGAGGACCGTGTTAGAGCTGGACAGCGAGAGGGGGGCTTACCTCATGAAAGGGCTGTGGAAACGGCTGCTGGGAAGATAATAAAAGGATTAACTGCTCTTTTAGTGGGCCATTTACTCTTCAATCAAAATGTCTCATCTATTTCCTGTTCTCCACAGGATCCAGGCCCAAAATTCCTTTGTCTATTACAGCGCATGGTAGCAGAGGCCTGTCCTGAGAAATTAATAATTTTATAGGGAAAGGAGATTATATTTATCTAGTGCAGGTTGGGGCCTGCCTGTTCCTCTGGGTTACCCTCTACGCCAGCTTCATGATGGGTGCACTCAGCCCTCCCAAGGCAGCAGGACAACCAGGCAAGGAGAGGCGGTCGCCACTGCCACCAGCTGCAGACAGTGGCACCAGCCGGGCCCACAGGGCCCAGATAATCCTCAGGTCAACAGAGAACCACACACACAAGAACTTCTAAGTTTAGAAAAACACAAATTCAAATCCCACTCCAACCCTAACTATCAGTGTAAGTAACTTTGGGCAAGTTATTATTATTCCTGCTGTGATTCTTAAGTCTTTACTATTATTGCCATTATTGTTGTCTCTAACTAGCTGTCTGACCGGGGCCACTTCCACAGTCACTTTGAACTTCACTTTCCTCCTCCTCTAGAAAACATGGGTTAGTCATAGCTACTCAAGAGCTGTGCTCAAAACTGCATGGACCTACCACCTAGAACAGCATCCAGGCTCAGTCTGCACTCCGTGGCTGCTTGTGCACACTATTATCACAATGTTGCCACCAAAGGAAGAGGCAAGACTCACCAGACTTTGTCTCCCCATCTGCAGAAATTCTGAGCTTTATAGAACTTTGTTATCTTTTCGCTGTAGCAGGGATTATACCCAAGGCCTCCATATGCTAGATGAGTGCTGTACCACTAAGCTACACCCTCAGTTCTTTTCACTTATTTTATTTTGAGACAGAGTCTTTCTAAGTTGCCCAAGCTGGCTTAGAACTTGTGATTCTTCTGCCTTAGCCTCCAGAGTTGCTGGGACTGTAGCTGTGCACCACAACACCGGCTTTCCAGGACTATATAAAGAACAAACACAATGGCCAGTGAACTTGGATACTTCCTCCATGAGCACTCTGGACCACCCTCCTGGACCCATGAAAATTCCATCCCAGGACCTGTCACTCGTCCTGAACCCTGATGGCTCGGGGACCCACCCCTGAGTGCAAGGTCTCCCAAAGCAAAGCCTGTGGCAGATCCACACCTGGGTCCCCAGAGCCAGGCAGGAGCCAGACGTATGTCAGGCTCTGTCCTGTGGCATCTGGAATCAAATGAGGTCCTGGAAGCCTGGCCCTGTGCTGTGGCTAAGTAACTCAGCCCCTCTGCCAGCCTCTGTTTCCCAGGTTGGAAAGCTGGAAGACCTAGATCACCTTACAGGCCCACAGAGCTTCCACCTAAGTCCCACAGATGTTAGTGGGGACACTTACAGGAGGTAACGTGACAAAGAATAGCAGGTGCCACGCAAGCGTCTCAGAGACAGGTAGATCCATCTGTCTTCTAGCAGCTCTGGCCCATTGATTTTGCTGGTTACCTCTTTCTATGCATCTTTCATCAAGCCTTTGTCACACGCCCCCAAATGAATCGGGGATGCCCCAGCCCACAGCCCTCCCACCAGCCAACTCTCAGAGCAAGGGCATCTAAGTCCGGCTTCCTCGCTTCCTTTCCCACCCACATCAGGACGCCAGCTCCGCCCCCTCCTTCTCCTGTCTGTAACGCGCACCTCTTCTCATCTTCTGACCCACAGGGAGATAAACCTCGAGAGGAGAGCCTAGCCCCAGGAGGCTGAGCAAGGCAAGTCTGAAACTCTGCCTCCTACCTGGCCCCTCAAACTTCACCCTGGGCTCTAAGCACATGTGCACAAGTGTGGAAGAGCATGACCATGGCCATGCCACCAGCCCCTGAAGTCCAGACACACTAGAACCCACCAGCTGGGAAGGCTGAGTGGTGGCCTGGGTGGCCCCAGCTTCCCGAGGTGTGGTGTGTATCCTAAAGTCTAGCCCTTCAGCTCCTGGGCAGGGCAGGTGCTTCCTGGGGACCAGCTGGGCCCCAGGGGCAGGTGTCACAAGGCGGTGGAGGTGTCAGGGACTAGGACTATGCTCTCGGTCTCTGAAGCAGATTTCCCCATAGGAGGAATAGAATCTAACCAGGAGAGCCAAAGGCCAGGCACCATGCAGATGTATGTGTAGGTGAGTGCATGTATGTGTATAAGCACACATGTGTTTGTGCACACACACTTGCATACATGTATACAACTGTATTGCTCCATCCCCAAAAACTTTAGTCTCAACTCTAGTCAAAACACACAATGCGATGCTTAGCCTGAAGTCCACCCTGGGAGCCCACGGCTCTCGTGCCGGAAGCCTGTAAGGACCTGGCAGTGTGGGCAGCTCCAGAAGAAGGCCCCAGAGTTCCCCAGGGAAGGACACCAGCACCAGACATCCCGCCCCTACCTGTCATGTGGCCCCTGCGGGAGGCACGCAGGGCATACGCAAGTAAAACAGAAGCCTGCCGTGACCCGGGGCACACTAAGACACGTCTAACACGTCTGACACCCCAGTGCAGGGACAGGGTGCCCGGAGAGAACAAAATGCCCCGCCAAGGTTCCCAGGGACCGGGCACTGGCAGCCCTGACGGGCACTGTGCTGTGGTCTGGGCGGGCGGGCGGGCGACCGCGGACTCACCATGCACTTGTTGGGCTTCTCACCAGAGTGCACCCTCATGTGGATGAGCAGCTTGTAGCGGGCATTGAAGGGCTTGTAGCGCCGCACGCAGCCGGCCCAGAAGCAGGTGAAGTCTTCGCCCTTGCGCTGGTCGATGTGGCTCTTCTCGATGTGCCGCACCAGCTCCTCCTGCTGCTCATACGCTGCACAGCAGTCCACCCAGCGGCATGCCTGCCGCCCTGCCGCCAGCCTGCCCGCCAGGCCCAGCCCCAGGCCTCCCAGGCCCGGGCCAGCTGACAGCTGAGGCAGAGGGTAAGGGGGTGGCAGACCCTGCTGGTGAGTCCCAAAGAGCTCTGAGAATTCATCTGAAGGCTCCTGCTTCAGGAAGCCCACCTTCTGGCACTCTTCCAACTGCATACTGCCCTCCTGGCTCTCAGTGGGCACAGGACAGTGCCGGGCCCGCTTGGGAGGGCCCCCGACATCTCCTGGTAGAGGGGGGCTCCGGAGCCCATTTACACAGGAGACCAGAGCCGTTTGGGAGGAGCGGATGATGGGGGTGACATTAGAGGAGACACAAAGCGAGGAGGAGGCAGAGGAGACAGGAGGCAGCCCCAAGAGGCAGCAGCGCTTCAGGCTGCCCTCAGGGAGGTGGGCTTCCAGCTGGGGGCCCAGGCCTGGGTTAGGCTCGCTGCCCAGAAGGTAGCAGGAAGGGGCAGGGTTGGCAAGTCCTTGGCCCGGGAGGTCCAGCGCTGTGTGCAGACCTTTGGCTGGCAGGGCCCGGCAGTGGGTTGAGAGGGGTGTGTGGGCTTCGGCCATAGCCTGGTAGTCGGGCAGGGACTCCTGCTTGATGTGTTGTGTGGCTGGCAGGTTGCCATTCACATAGGTGGCCTGAGGCCTAGGTGACCTGGAAGACAGTGGCCAGAGAAGTCATGAGAGGGCGGCACAGCAGCTGTCAGGGAAGCCGAGAGCCAAGGGAGACAGAAGTCCAGAGAATGAGATGGAGGCTGAGCCCATCAAGCAGAGGAAGAGAAGACTGGGAAGCTGAGAGAAAAGAATGGCTGTCAGAGACCAGAAGAGTGTGTGAAGGAAGGAGGGAGAAGACGAGAGCAGCGGGGGCAGAGGTCACCGTTGGGTGACGGTGGGGATTCCAGGAAGGACCGCTCCTTTGCCAAAACGCAGCCTGACCTCCAGCCCCAGGGCCAGCTCAGCCTCTGGCTTCCCTGTGTCGGTCCCACCCTGCCCGGACCTGTAGGAAGACTGAGGAACCCAGGTCCTGTGGATTTTTACTTCCGAGTATGTCCCCTACATCGTTAATTTCTTTCTTAACTTCTGAAGATATTAACTGGATGAGGTTTTGTCCGGAGCAGTCTGCCTTTTCCACTGTTCACAGCAGTGGTATGGAAGTCCAAGGCACACCGAGGCTCTCAAGAGCGCACCTCGGCCCTCACTGAGGAAATGCCTAGGCTGGACATGGCCAGCAATTTCAGGTCTGAACACCATGAGTGAGAGAAAGCACAATTCTCAAAAATGTGGGAGCAGGCTTTGCAGGGCATGGTGGGGAGGAGAGAGATCAAGTCTGAGGCCGGGTGCAGCTCCAGCCTCTCTCCTCAGAGACAGCCGAGTGACCTCCTCAGACAGCTAGGCTGTTGTAGGTGTCCCATGTAGCTGACTTCATCGTGTGAGTGGAACACAGCTTCCCAGAGCTCCTGTCCCAAAGCGGGACATCCACACTGCCCATTTCACAGAGGCCGTGTGTACAGAGACAAGATTGTCAGCCTGGATGCCCACCATGGAGCGCAGGCAGGTAAGGTCCAGGCAGAGAAGGCCAGGAGCACCTGTTGCCAGAGCACTCGAAGAAGAGGAGAGGAGAGGCCAAGACGGTGAGGTGGGCGGAGAATCCCCACGGTGGATGACAGAACTAAGAGGCCTGGCTTTGTGCCCAAAGTCTGACTCGTGTCCCATGTGATCTCCCCCTCTGTGGGCCTCAGTTTCCCACCAGTGAAACAAGGACCAAGAACACAGAGCTCCGAGGGTGGTGGCCAGGATCAAGTGTCAGCCCTCTGGAGAAGGCAGGGCTCATGGTGCTGTTACTACTGCGGCCACACTGCGGCTTCCTGGGGCTCTGTGCAGCCAGAGCTGTGGGGTCACCATTGGCTTTTCTGTTCCCCGAGATGGTCCTGGGGTCCTGGCCCCTGCAAATGCAGCATCCCCAGTGACACCACAGGAAGAGAGGGAGAAGAGCCTCTGCCAGAGCCCACGGAGCTGGGGAGGACCCAGGACAGCCACCACTACCTCACTGCTCCTGGGCAGGACATGGCGTGGGGAAGGAAGCCCTCTGTGCCCTGTGACCAGTGCAGGTTGGCCGCCGTGTGAGCTCTGAGCTGGCTTTTCCTTCCCCACCCCCTATTGACTCTTCCTCTTCTGAGATGACTCTGCCACCTTAAGCCAGTGTGGTAGTGCACGCCTGTATTCCCAGGACTTAGGAGGCTGAGGCAGGAGGATTCCCACTAGCCCAGACTACCGAGTGAGATCAAAGTCAGCCTGAACTACACAGCAAGACCCTGTCTAAAGGAAACACCTCAGCTTGTGCAGTGGGGACATGGACCTTAACAAAACAATCACTGTGTCTCTTACAAAGCAGGAGGGTCTAGAGCAGGCATCTTTGTGTCACTAGGCCAGGGCCAGGACCTCCTGGAGCTCAGTTCTCCTGTATTTCCATGAACCAGGCAGGTCCTGTCCCATGGGAAGTGTCCACAGGAAACAAGAGTGGTGGGAACAGGGACATACCTGTGAGGGTGAGGGAGATGCAGCAGCCTCTCGCAGGTGGTGGGGTGGCCCCGGGGAGATGGGGTTCCCACAGGGAGAAACAGGCCCTGGTGGCAGGCAGGGCCGGGGCCCTCAGCGAGGTCCAGGTCCAGCAGGCCCTTTTCCGAGCCAGGGGTGCAGCAGCCATAGCTCCCGTTCACTAGGCAGGGGCGACAGGGAGAGAAGAGGCAAGTGAGTAGGGACAGAGCATGGGAGCCCCAGAGGTGCCATGGCACCTGGCTACTCCCACAGCCATTCAGCAGAAGCAGAGGCAGGTGCTGAGGCTCCACACACAGCAGATGCCTCCCGTGCAGCAGGCGGGGTTGCAGGAGCAGAGACCCTGGAGCACAAGACGCACCTCTGGTGTCCCGGAGTCTGTGGTCTGTTGTCCCCAGACCACCACGTCTTGCTCTCACCAGCGATGGGCTGGTGCACACAGCCACCAAGGAGAGGCCCGTGTGGAGCAGTGGCTGTCCCCACTACTGAAGCCCCACCTCTGCTGCTTCCCAAAGCCCTTATTTACCTGCTACGCCCCCAACATGTCCCTCACTACAACAATCATCTGCCCCTCCTTGCCCACCCAACCACGGGTCTCTCGGAAGGCAGAGGCAGTAGATGTGAAAGACTTTGAAAACCTTCACAAAATGCCAGGCACAGTTGCTAAAAGCTCTTTCTGCTGTCTGAGTCTGTTTCCCACCTACATGACTGATCTGGAAATTATCTTCGTGGGGCTGAGGATTTAGCTCAGTGGCACTGCACCTGTCCAGCAAGCGCAATATTCTGAGTTCCATTCCATGTACCAAAAAAAAAGAAGTCATCTTCTTGGACTCTCCATTACCTTGGAAGTGATAAAAGAAGGGAAAGGCATAAGCTTTGGGGCCACTGGGCCCAGAGTAGTGTGAGCCCCGTCTGTCCGGAACCCACTCTACAGCTCAGGTGAGTCCCGCGTGTGGTGGGCCCTCTGCTCGTCTGGGTGAAATCTGACCATCACAGCGGCTCTGGCACTGTTCCGGCACCCACAGGCACCCCTTTGGAAGGTGCGCTACACCTATAACAAAATGTGCCCTATGGTCCAAGTGCCGCTCAGGTACTGCCAGTGCTAAGCAAGACTACATATCAGAATGAGAAAAAATCTGGGACCAGAGCATGGCCAACCCCAGCCAGCATCAAGGGCACAAACAAGTGTGCCAGGTGTGGACCAGATATGAAGGCCGCTGGCTCCTTTAGCCCTCAGTGCCCCAAGGAAAGGGTGAGTGCTCCTGCCCCCATCTGACAGAGGGGAAAGGCGAGGCTTAGGAAAGGTACATTTCTCACCCAGGAACACACAGCTTGCGTGCATCTGAGATGGGTTTCTGGCCCAGTCTGTCCACACCCATTCTGCTGTGTAGTAAGAAGTGGGCGTCTAGAGAGCCCAGGGCAGGTCTCCCCTTCCCTCAACCCTAACTCCAACCCTCCCAGGGCAGAGTCCCCACTATGTGCTTATCTCCCTGTGTCGAGACGCCACTCTTTACAGGCTGCAGTGACAGCAAGAGAATGCTGGGCGGCCGGGCTCAGGCAGGTGAGGGCTCCCATGAGCCTCCACTGCACGCAGCCTCTGGGCCTGTGCCCAGCCCATGTCCTGCCGTGAGGAACACTTGCCCCGCCGGCCTCGGCGACTGTTCGGCTAACCCCTCACAGGCTTATTTTTTTAATAACTTGGTTGTTTTTTAATTAAGAAGAAATCCCTGGTAACAAATGTGGATGGGCTGAGTTAATGAGAGCAGGCTGCAGCTCGTTTAACTCCGTCTCTGCTTGGCTGTCCTCGCCTTCTTCAAATCGTTTCTGCATGCAGTTTTATTGTCCCACTGAGGCAAAGCCTGGGACTGGGCCTCAGAAAACTGGATAATTTTATGACCATTAATAGCATTTGGAGCAGAGAGCGCTTAATCATCACACGGGGCTGTTTCTCCAGGGTCTTGAGGACCGGGTCACTTATCCCTCCACACAGGGGCTGCGTGCAGTGACAGAAGGCACAGTGATGGGGGGACAGTGGCAGCCACCGGCACTGATCAGCCCTCCCAGTGTCCATCCTGAGGCAAGTTCAGTACAGCCCTTTTCCAGGTGAGAAAACCATAGTATGGAAAGACTACACGCCTCTGACTCGATTCATGGGTCCCTAAGAGGCCAAGCCACTATCCAAACCCAGACCTCTCAGGCCTCAAGGCCCAAGACCCTCCTGCTGCCCTCTTAGTCTACTAATGAGTCACCACAGGCCCTGGAACAAGCATCCCCAACTGGAACCTCAGTGAAGATCGGAGAGGCGGCCAAGGTCACGCAGGGAGTAACTGGCTATGCTGAGATCAAACTCATCAACTCTGTAGACCCAAGAATCATTATCAACAAACCAATCTGCTAGCTGCCTCTGCACTGGAGACAGCAAAGAGTTTTCCAACTATTAACAAGCCAGCCCAGGACACAGTCTGCTGGGCCACAGCTGGACACCAGTTGATGCTCAAGTCCAGTGGAGCCCTTTTCTGCTGTTCTTCGATGGTACTTGGAGAAAGCTCTGAGTTCCCATCCTGTCAGAGGACCCTGACCACTGCACCCAGCAAGTGGCTACCCAAGGTCAACAGCAATTGCTACCAAAGCCAGTGCCTACACTGAGGTCTCCCCAGACCCCTGCTAGCCTCTGCTCCAGGCCACTTGCTCTCTCAAAGACTGAACCTGAAACCAGAGAGAGAATGTCCCAGAGATGCCGCTGCCACTGGAAAGACGTGTGCATACTACCCGCCATGGGCCAAGTCTGCCAGGAAAGATGTGGACATGGTTCATCACTTGATACCACACAACCTGCATGAGGGAGCCCCTTTGTTCACACTCCATCTCTGGGGAGAGAGGACGGGTCCCTGCCTGAGGAATGAAGGACAGGTGCGCCCTGCCTGCCCTGCTGCCCTGAGATAAGAGAGGGGTGCCAGGGAAGGAGGGCACCGCTGGACCTGGCCTTCCCTGTGCAAACAGAACTCTTTTGGAGAGATGGAGAGTGATGGGGTCCTGTGTTCATGTTTAGGAATTGGTGGAAATCCTGTAACGTCAGGGCTCTATTTACTTCATTAATAGATAAAGCAACTGAGACTTTCCTGGTCACATAGCAAATCCCAAGCAGACCCAGGATGAGCACTTCTGCAATTCAGCAAGTATTTGGCCTAGTTTTCTCATCGAGCTTCAGGTGTCTCATGTCATAAATTCACGGTGACAAATGAGATCACAAATCTAATCCGTTTGGCCTGACACATCAGTTGCAGTAAGCACGAGAACAATAATGATTATATGAATTATTTCTTCGACTTCTCTCAGCTCTTGGCAGGGAGGCAGGGCCCTGTTAAGAAGCATTCTGTCCCCAGAGAGGTCAGATCTGGATGACCATAATGCTAGCCTCAAAGGACAAGCAGTTGGCATTCAAATGTAGAACCAGGCAGCCTGAAGGAGGCCACAGTCAGCCAATCTGAGGCGAACAGCTCCAGCTACACACCACAGAGCTTTGCAAATTATCGTAACAACTTGGCTATAAAGTGGCACCACATATAAGGTGACTCCCCACAAGAATTTTAATTTGTGCTGAAACCTGCCAAGTCTGCACGAGAGTGGACAAAGATTCATTCAGCCTCTCAGGCTCAGACATGTCTCCGGGCAGCCTCAGGAGCAGCTAGCAGCTGGAGCCAGGAAGACCTTCACCATGACGGGCGCTGTGTTCATCAGCAGGGCTTTAGTGCCTACCGGGTACCAGGCTGGGGACAGCATACCACAATTTACAATTTACCAAAAAGGGTCAACAGCCATCACCCATGAACTTCATCACAACTCTTTTAAGAGTTGGCCAGGCTAGCTCAGCAGGCAGAACTTGGGCTTGGCTGGCTCGGTATTACATTTTCTGGGAAAGGCAGTCTTGGCCACAACTGCTCTAGTCTTCTGTGGTACTGTGAAACATAGCCATAAACAATATGGAAGCAAGAGCATGGGGCTGTGTTCCAATAAAACTTTATTTAAAAAACAGATCCCTGACTCTTGGGCTGTTGATCTGCCAACCCCTAAACTTGTGCAGCAGTTACAGAGATACGTATTCAGTATCCGAAACAATCGTGCTTTCCTGTATTTATGAAACATGGTGAAACTGACAACATGAAAATGAAATAATATAACAAAACTGACTCTAGTGGGCATTGAGCAAGGGGAACTGCCTTCAGCCTGGCCCTGGGGGCCAAGAGCCTGGCCTCAGCTGTCCGCCTGTGTGCTGCCTGCACTCCCATGATGCTTTGCTGCCTATGGCCTCACCATCCACTCAGGGGCCCAAGACTGCACTGTCCTACTGATGGCTCCCCATACTCCTGCTTCCCTGAACTCCCTTGCCATGTGGCCCCCAGTAGTCCCAGTGGATGAGGGCCACTGAGAGTGCCCCTTGGTACCCCAGCCCAAGATTGAGACTTGGTACATGTCACCACCATCACTGTCGAGTTGGCTGCTAATACCTGTACTGCTACATGTGTGTTTTGAAGGACAAAGTTCCACCTCTTCTGCAGGTCTGTAAAAGCCTCAGGGTAAGGACTTTGGAGTCTCAGAGTTGCCGAATGTCAGAGCATCCCTAGATGTGATTGTGCTCAACCTCCTTCAGCCGCAGAAGAGAAAACCCGGGCCTAGGGTGAGGAGGGGGCTTTTCCTAGGCTCACACAGGAAGTTCCCACTGGGAAAGCCCCTCCCCCCACACATTTAGGGCCATGGTGGGTGGGCAGACATGCTGAGAGGGTGGACTGCCCCAAATTCACCTTCATGCCTACTCTAGGCCAGACCCTGGGACTGAAGGAACCTGAGTAAGCTCCTGCCACACACCTCCAGGTTAGAGCCCCAGTCCACCACCAACCTTCTCACCATTTGGCTCGAGATATGTCACCTCACCCTGCTGAGCCTGAGTCTTTTCTGTAAAAATGGGGCTCAGAATCTTAGCTGCAGAGGACAGCTGTGAAGATGCAATGAGATGATACAAGGAGGGCTGCCTGCCATGGTGCCTGGCACCACTGGCATTTTGAGAAAGGTTTCTCTGTGTTGGAGAGGGTGGCAGACAAGGTCATAGCCTCCCTAGTACCAGCAGCTATCAAAGGAAGGGCAAGATGGTCTTACCCACAGCCCTGGCAGGAGGGGCACCACAGAGGTGACAGAGCACAGTCACAGTATCTCCAGCTGCTGGGTCAGGAGGGTGAGTGGCACAGGCTGAGCCGGAGCTGGTCTCTCTCCCAGACCCTTTCTTCCTCACCTGCTGCTCCATCACCCCCCTTTCCTAGGGTCTGGTGACCAGGGGGACTACTCTCCAGCCAGGCCCCTTTGCTTGTTCGAGCCACCGTTAAGTGTTCACGGCCATCGCGGGGCCTATAACCAAGGCAGGGCCTCCTGAGCAGCAGCTCCTGATGGCCGAGGCCTCGCGCCAGGCTTATGGCCGCCCACTGCCTCTTATCCCAGACTGCAAGAGCCCTGTAAATTCCCCCTTTTAAAGCTAAGCTAGATTTACAGGGACCGAGGCCAATAAAACCTGAGCAGGCTCACCTCAGGACAACACTGCAAAAAAACCCACTGCCCCGTCCAGCCAAGGCCAGGGAGGGGCAGTCTGAGGCTGTCACAGGTGTGTAAGTATATGAGCAAGCAGAATGGTCCACTCTACCCTCAGACTCTGCTGTTACCAAATTAGCATATACCTAAAAAAGAGTGATCCGAGGCAACAATTAGAAGTCATTATCATCTATGACGACACAGAAACTTAATCTGCACACATTTTAAGTTAAAGTCAGGCATGGTGACACAAACCTGTAATCCCGTAAGTTTGGGAGACTGAAGCAAGAGGGTTACAAGTTCAAGTGAAGCTTAGGCAACTTAGCAATTTAAGGAGACCTTCTCTCAAAATTTAAAAAATTAAAAGGACTAGGGATATGGCTCAATGAAGGTAGCCAGAGTTCAATCCTCAGCAGGGCAAAAAACAAACCAAATGAATTTCCAAATTAAAATAAAGGTTAAAAAGCTAGAAAATGAAAGAAGATAGGGACAGTCAGGGACTCTCAACAGTGGCATAAGTAAAGGGAGGAAGAAACAGGCCACGTGGATACCGGGAGAAGAGAATTCTAGGCAGAAGAAACAGCAAACATCTGATCCAGTTGCTCTTCAGGACAAGAACACCAGACTGTGGTGCAATGGAGCTGGGAGCAATGGAACAGGGCCTGAGGGGAAGCTGGACCTGATCTGCAGGGCCCGAAAAGGGAAGGATGCTGGGCTGTCCTGCAGGGACATGAAGCCGCTGGACAGTGGAGCAGGGAGGAGCAGGCCGACCTGGCGGTGGAACCCTGAACAGTCTTGTGTTGAAAAAGACTTCAGAAGAAGAGCAGCTATAGGGACAGCAGCATTCCTCTTTGGAGCAGAGAGGGACCATTCTGTTTGCTGGTGGTAGTGGCAGTAACAGGGCTCTGTGTGATGTCAGACTCACAGAACTTGACACACACACAAAAAAAATTTACCATGAATATAAGGGGTGATCAAAATATACTGTAAATTCTTTTTTTTTTTTTTTTGAGACAGGGTCTTGCTTTGTAATTCAGATTGGCCCTGAGCTCAGCCTCAAACTCATATCACAGAAATCCTCCTGCCTCTGCCTCCTGAGTGCTGGGATTACAGGCGTGAGCCACCACGCCTGGCACCGTGGTTTGTGATATTGATTGATGCTGAGTGTGAGTCTCCACACCCAGTATGGTATGTGGTTACTGGGGATCAAACCCGGGTCCTTGCGCTTGCAAGACAGGCGCCGGAACCACTGAGCTAAATCCCTGGCCCTGTAAATTGTTTAAAAAAATTTTTTAACAAAATTTATTATAGTAAAAGATATATTGTTGTTAATGTCTCTTAAAACATGTGCTTAAAAAAAAAACACACATTTGCCCTGTTGTTCCTGCCAGTTTCTGGAGCAATTCTAGGACTTCTCTTTCAGAAGGTATGATAAAAAATATAGTGTATGCCACCACTAAGTGCTGTCTAATGGAAAGCCAAGCCCACAGACAGTACACTGCATCTCTATCCACCTTATTCAGTGTATGTGGAACTGTGAGACTTCTGCCTTTGCTCCAAAGTCCACGTGACCATAGAGGGCAGATGTGTCGAATTGATTCCGGATGGCAAAGCAGCCAAAACAATGCAACGAAAGACTCTCAGGAAAAAAGACCTCCAGAACTGCTTCAGAAACTGGCAAGAATCATGAGATGTGTGTAAAGTGAGAGTATCTTGAGGAGGATTGATGGCAATGTGTATTTTACCATAATAGCTCTTTATAATTTAATCCTATATAATCTATAATTTACTATATATTAAATATTACAACTTATAATACAATAAGCTAATTTAATATGATTTAGTTTATGTTATATATAATTTATATTCTATATAATATGTAATTTAATCTATAACTTAATCGTGCCATCAGGTATGGAGTGCACACCTATAATCCCAGCACTTGGGAGGCACAGGCAGGTGGATTGCCATGAGTTTGAGGGTAGCCTGAGCTACATGGTGAGTTAAGGACCACCTACACTACACAGTGAGACCCTGTCTCAAAATAAATTAATCTGGGCCGGGGAGTTAGCTCAGTGGTTCCGGCGCCTGTCTTGCAAGCGCAAGGACCTGGGTTTGATCCCCGGCAACCACATACAATACTGGGTGTGGAGACTCACGCCCAGCAGCAACCAGTACCACATACCACAGTGCCGGGCGTGGTGGCTCACGCCTGTAATCCCAGCACTCAGGAGGCAGAGGCAGGAGGATCGCTATGTGAGTTTGAGGCTGAGCTCAGGGCCAGCCTGAACCACAAAGTGAGACCCTGTCTCAAAAAATCTAAAAAAAATTAATCTTTGGATCACATCATATACATTTAAAAATAATTTTTATATTCTATATTCCAAATATTGAACTATTTCGTACTGTTTTATAAATGAACAAACACTCCTTGAGACTAATTCACAGAGTGGGACAGACCACTGCCCTGACTTGGCAGTGACCATCCTCTAGGCTCCTGGTCTGTGAATAGGCGTCCACTTCTCCCAGCTCCTCTCCAGCAGCCCAGGCCACAGGTGGTGGGGCGACTCCCAGATGTATCCCAGGGGATCCCCTTGTCCGTACCCTTAGTGGCTAACATAGAAGGACAAGGGCATCTGACTGGCAGGAGGATGAGCTGCCCAGTGCCTCCCAGGGCTGAGGGTTCCCTCTTCTCCAGATGGGTCTATGGGAGCCCCTGCCTTCTCTCCTTTGCACCCCACAGCCTCTAGCTCCCCCTGGTGGAAGGCGTTCTCCCCTTGTGGAAGGTTACCCAGTTCTAGGTGGAGAAGTGACTAGTGCCTCTCTGTAGACAATGAAGACTCCAGGCTAGGAGGGCCAAAGCAAGGACCAAGGGAAGAGTTTTCCCTAGCAGAAGAAAATATTGCGAGTATTTACCATATTCCAGTATCTCCCTGGGGTGCTGAGGGGTGGCCTCATAAGTAAACTTTGACATCCCTTACAGTTCTGTCTCATTATACCAAGTAATCATGGGTAATACAGAGCCATAAATGCAAACATCTGGGATTCTACAACCCCTATTTCTCTCATTCTAAGAGGATGCAATTTGATAAAGTTAAGCGTTCAATCTTTGTGGTTCTGAGAGTCATTGACAACATGGATCAGACATAAGAAGATTCCCTGATTTGGAGAATGTTAAACTCCATACTTCTCTGCTCCCAGGGCTGCCTTTTCCCAGTAAACCCTGGGTCTCCAGGCCCCTGGAACCCCATCTCACCAGTAGGAACTGTGTTGGTCACAAAAAGCAATTTGCTTTTATCCAAGTTCAAAACAGCCAGGTCAGTAATGAGATGACAAGAAATGTTTCCATGGCTTTTGAGATCTGTAAAAACTTCTTACAGACAAACACATTCTACCTGTGTGTTTCCAGTAAACACAGAGCCATAAATGTTAATACAAGAATGTTTATGCTTCAAGGTTGATCTTCTAAAAAAATCTTCTTCCTTTAAATCAAGCTGATTACTTAATTTCTAAGTAGAAGGAGCTGGCACTCCCTCCCCCAGTGGATGAGCTGTGAATTTTCATCTTTTCCAAAAGGAATTGAGAGTAAGACACCAACTCTTTGCTGGGCAGTAGCAGAGTCACTAGGAAAACAGTGGACCGTGAGCTAGGATGCCCACTAGGTTAGGAACAATGTGACCCTCAGGGCATCTGTGTCACTGTCCTGAGGGAAGATGTGAACACGCTCTCATCAGGGTGCCTTTGGGACGTAAGCTAGAGCAGGCAGTGGCCATGGCTCCTTGTCCCTCAGAGAGACTCAGAATTTCCATATGCCATGAAAAAATTATTTGTTCCAGAGTGACTAGGAAAACTGGCAGTGTCCATTGAGGAATTCATGGTTTTAGCTTCTGAAAAATGCCCCCAGATTTGAATCCACCAGAAAACTTGGTTCCAGAAGCTTTCCCTGACCAGCCTTTGAGCCCAGGGCTCCAGTCTGCACCCTCAGCCCTCCAAGCACACAGAGATCTCAGCACAGGCTCCTCCCTGGGAGGACTTCTGTTGGCCACAAGGAGGAGTCACTATCATTTAGTGGGGAGGCGTGTCAGTCCTACACAACTTTCAGCATCTTGCCAGAACTTCAAAATACCCATAAGCAACCTAGTCATCTAAGCCTAGAACATAGGTCCATTTTACACATAAACACAAGTAAGTGGTCTTAACATGTACTGAATTTTCCAGGCATGGCAGCACCATGTAAATCAGGGAGAGACTGTACTGTTTTGTTTGGACCTGGACCAAGGGTTGCGCACCATTTCTGAGAATCACGTCACCTCGGCCACTCTGCTTGTGACATTTGTGTGTACGCAGCCATGGGCTGCATGAGGCAGTGCACAGGTGTGAGTCCTCGGTGACCCAACCTCGTCTTCTGGCACAGAAGTGCCCGAGCATGTGCATTATTAACTTCCCTTTTATTTCTTCTCCAGAGTACAATTTAGATAATTGACAGAAGTTTTCTAAATGATGGTACAGTAGCAGGTCCCACTGTGGATGAATTTCATGGCAGGAGAATAAAGGAAACAGACACAAAGGGCCCTGCTGGAGAAAGGCCTGGCTGCCAGGCACCCCTGACCCCAGCCAGCTTCTCATTCTCCAGAGGAGGAAAGAGCTCTCTGCGGGGTCAGGACTTGGCTGGAGTGGAGACACTCCCAGGGTAGCGCTGCGTCTTAACTTCTCTGGAGCCCACGCTTGTTTACAGACTCAGTGAAAAGGCCTTGAACTGAGAGGCACCCACAGGTAGACAAGCACAAAGCCCCACAATGCCTGCCCCGCAAGGTCAACTGGCAAACCAGGACCCTACTGGGGCACAAGGCAGGAATGTGCCAGGCTAACTCCACAGCCCGGAGAAGCAGGCCTGAGGGGCGGGTCCCGGCAGGCTTGGCGGCTGGTCGCTGGGTGAGACCTACGAGAGCAAACTCACCTCCCCGCTCTTTCCCCACCCTAAGGCTCCTTCCGCTGGTTCCCTGACTCAGCTGTGACATGGTTACCTCCTCCCCATCCTCATCAACTCTTTCACTTTACCCCACCTTCGTCCACCCTCTTCCACAGCCAGGATGCTCTTTCCAAAGAGAAAAGGTTTAGCCATGTCTCCTATTGGAGAGCCCAGAAAGGGACTTCTGAGTGCACCAGCCAGGCCAACAGGACCCCATAACTGCCATCTCTTCCTGCGGTGCCAGCCTGTCTCCTGCCAGTCTCTAGCATAGCCGGCTCCATTGCACACAGCTGCACACAGCTCCCCAAGCCGCCATCGCTGGGCCACGTGGCTGGTGTACACACCATCTGAACGCCCCTCCCCCTTGTAGTTCTGGCTTGTGTGTCAATGCGTCAAATACCAGGGTGGAGGACAAAAGAACAAAAGCACCAGTGCAGTGACACACACATACGACCGCCCCGCGAGCCTTGAGTGAGCCTCGCCACTCGGCTGGGCAGACCCCGCCAGGCAGGCAGGAACCCACAGCAGCCAGACCGGCCAATGCTCCCCAGGACAACCAGGTTTCAGCTGTATCTAAGAGATGCTCCTACCAACAGGCAGGGCTCAGAGCAACTGCAGAGATGAGGAAATTAGGTCTGGGAGGCCACGAGAGCCCCTCCAGGATGGGCGCCAGGGCCGTCTAGGGCAACACTCCTCCGGGCTGCCCGGCTGCTGTCCTCCACATCATGGCACCTCACATTCACAAAGATGACCACATTTGGCCATTGCTGAGGACTTGCTGGGGGAGGGGGACTCAGAGAGTCAGCACCTTTTCTCGAGGTAATCCTAATGTGGCTGTGCGCCATCCTGAGGACACCCTGGTCAGAGGCGGGCAGAAGAAGGAAGGAAGCCACCACTGCCCCGGGCCTGCCTGCCTTCTCCCCAGCCTCTGGCTGCCTGTACACCACTGAGCTGCAGCAGCTCGATGCCAGGCACGCGGACCGTCAGCAGCCTGGCTATGAATAAGTGCAGTGTTTGGGACCAGCCAACAAGATGGATGTTGTTTCATTTTGGTTCTGCACACCATAAACACTCTGTGGCGGACGCACCTCCAGGTGCCTCGCCAGCCGGCAAAGGCCCCTTCATGTGGGCGGACACAGGGAGGGTGGGGGCTGAATGTGGGGTGCCGGGGCCCCACTTGCAGGGCAAGAACACGAAGGAGGAGAAAGCTCGGAGCCAGGCTGGAGGTGGAGGGGCCCAGCCTGGTTTCTGCTCTAGCTCCGATGTGGGACCACTGGCCGAAGCTTATGTTGTATCCAGTCCTTAGTTTCCTCATCTGGAGGAGCAAAAAAGGGCTGGACTGTTAGGCTGTGAATAAAAATAACTGATGTGTGGGCTGGGGATATAGCTCAGTGGTTCCGGCGCCTGTCTTGCAAGTGCAAGGGCCTGGGTTTGATCCCGGTAACCACATACAATACTGGGCATGGAGACCCACCCCAGCAGTAGCCAGTACCACATACCACAGTGCCGGGCGTGGTGGCTCACGCCTGTAATCCCAGCACTCGGGAGGCAGAGGCAGGAGGACTGCTGTGATGTGAGTTTGAGGCTGAGCTCAGGGGCAGCCTGAACCACAAAGCGAGACCCTGTCTCAAAAATCCTTAAAAAAAAAAAAAACTGATGTCTGAGCTGACAGGCCTTCAGCTGTTTGAGGACGAGGACTACAGCAGTTCCATTTTGGCTCCATGGCTAAGAGCATAAGCTTTAGAGACAGACAACCTGGTCAGGAATCTGATCTTTGCTCCTTACCTGCCAGTGTGGTCCTGGCCAGGTGATCCACCCTTTCCGTCCTCACCCCCTTATCTGTAAGATGCAGATCATATTTCTTGCTCCAGCTATGAGGATCAAATGAGATAATGATGCTGAGGCACTGAGCTCAGGGCCTGGCGCACGATCCATAAAGGGCGGTTATTTGTGTCTCGTGTCACCTCGCTGGGACCAGGGTCTCAGGAGGAAGCAGGTTAGCTAAGGCGAGGGGGTGTCCAGGTCTTTCGGGATCTCCCTTCTGGTCTAAAATGATCCTTGGATGCCACACCAAGCACTCAGCCTGCCTGGCGCCCACGCGGGCTTCGCAGTCCAGTCCTAGACACAAGCCCCAGGCCTGTGTGGGAGGGAGTCCAACCCTGAATGTGATTCTCCAGGAGCCAGCTGGCCAAGACTCAATGTGTCAAATGACCAATTCATCAAAAGCCAATTAGCCACAAATGGCTTTGCCAAATGGCTACATTCCCAAATTGTCCAAATAAACAGTTACACAAAACTTATTTATTTTAACCATTTATAAAGATGACAACAATTTATGTTATAAGAGATGGTCTTAGATTTAGTTAATAGGTTTTCATTTTGTGTTCATTGCAGCATTTTAAAAAGTATTAAGCTGGACAAAAGTCAAGGATCATGGTTTAGATGATTTAGTTCTCTTATTCAGTATTGACTATTTACTGTTCCATTTATTCCATTCAATTCAGTAACCAAATGTCAATGTTTCATATAGGAAATCTTAAAAGTTACACCGGAAAGGTTGGATGGTAGCCCCTGGGAAACTACACCCATGTCGAATCCCTTGACCTTGTGAACATCACCTTATTTGGAAAAGGGCCTGTTAGATATAATGAAGTAAGGATTTTAAGATGAGAGCATACTGGTCTATCCCACTGGGCCCTACATCCAGTCCTCAGGAAGACATGGAAGAAGAGGTGACAATGTGACCAGGGACAAACCTGGGACGAGAGGCTGGAAGGGCAAACACCAGATTCTCCTCGAGGGCTCTTTGAGGGGTAGACCTGCCATACCTGATTTTGGACTCCTAGAGCCCAGAACTGTCAGATGGCAAACATTTATTTTAAATTTCCCATAGTTTTATATTATCAAGTGAGTGATATTTTTAACAGTGCCCCAAGTAACACACACTTTAAAAAAATCATTATCTTGGGCCATTTTCTGTCTTCTCAAGCCTGATCCTTTGCACATGAATTTAGGCATGTGTATGCCTGTGTGCATGTGTGTGTGCACATGTCTTACAATGGACTAAATTCAGAGAGTACTGAGCTGCACATTAGCCTTTTTTGCCCAGCTAAGTGGGCCTTGAACTTATGATCCTTCTACCTCGACCTCCTCAGTAAGAATTACAAGAGGGAGCCACCACACTAGGCTCCATTTTTTTAATTTAAGTTTTTATTGGTACATTATATATACACATCATGATCACACTCAACATTGAGAATTTGTATCAATATATGATATGATTTAATTCTCATTTTTCCTATTCCCCTACCCAATCTAACCCCGCCATATGCAGAAGCTTTGTTTCCTTTTTTACTCTCACATTTTTTCTTTTCCCTAGTTACAACCCATTTCTCTTTAAATATTTTCTATTTCACAATATTTATCATATATTCTAGAACTCATTTACATCTTCAGTTTCTCATACCAAAGAAAAAATACGATATTTACACACCTGTGACCTATTTATTTCACTTATGAGTATGTCCTTAAGGTACATCCATTTGAGTATAAATGACTCACACTTATCATTTTTATGGCAGAGTAATACTCCATTTTATTTTACACACGCACACACACACACACACACACACACACACCTTCTTTATCCAGTCTATATTTGATGGACATTTGGGTTATTTCCAAGATTTAGCTATCACAAACTGAGCTGCTATAAACATGGGTGCACATATGTCACTGTGATATTAATCTTGTAATTCTTTTGTGTATAACACTAGCAGGGGAATAGCAGGGTCAAATGGGACCTCTAATCCTACTTTTATGAGGAATCTCCCTAGTGGTTGCACTATTCTACATTCTCACCAAACGTGAAGAAGGGTTCCTTTTTTTCCACAGCCTCACCAGCATTTGTTGCTGGCTAATTTTGAAATAGCAACAATTCTTTGGGGATTGAGATAAAATCTCAAGAATTATTTTGCTAATTTTTGCAAAAACTTATTAAGTTTAATTTTTTTCCCTAACAACTGTGATACAGACTGGAATATATACAACTGGGATATAGACCTATGTGATGCTGCTTCTTAGCTTATTACTTTATCTATTTTAGGGCAATTTATGATTGCAAATTTTTTACGATTTGCAACTAAATTTCATATTGGTAGCTAATGTGTAATCAAATCTTATATTTGCTCTTTAAAAATATTAACAACTCAAAATTAACAATATATTGAATTTATTAATATTTAAATGACCCAGGGTAGTTAACTCAGGATGTAGAGTTCCAGATCAATACACATACTTCACTGAGTCAAAAGAATAAAGGAGAAAGAGCCCTATGGTCAGTTCAATGGATGAAAAGACAGCATATCCATTCACAATAAATGTTCTCATCATACCAGAAATAGAAAAGAATTTGCTCAGTGTAATAAAGTATATAAATGACAAACTAAACCGTGCTTGGTGATGAAAGTCCAGATGCTTTTCCCTCACTCTGGGCACCAAGAAGGACGTCCACACTCAACCACCTGCACTCAACATTATCTCAAAGGTCCTTCTGGTGCAACTGAGCATGAAACCAGGCACAAAGATGAGGGAAAAACAAAGGGAATTTCTTAATCACCATTGATGTGGTTGTTTACATGATAGGCCTAATGTTTACCCAAAAAGGTAAAAATATAAGAAATAAATTAGCTTAGCAATGGTGCAAGATACAGATCAACATATAAAAGTTAACTATGATTTTATTATAGAGGAAGCAAAGAGCAAGGTGAATTTAAAAATAGTATGTATTATGTAGCATCAAACACCATAAAAGCCTTAGTGGTGAAATTCATGTAAGTTGTTTAAGGCCCTTCATATTGAAAATTATTAACTATTACTTAGAGCAAGTAACTTAGACTTAAATAAATAGGAAGAGATATTATGTTCATAGACAGAAGTTTCAATATTACAAGTTATTAGATTTATTCAACTTTGCCTATAAATGTAATTAAACCTCAATCAAAATTCCAGCAGTTTTGATAAAACTTGACAGATTCCAATACACATACAAAAATATAGGGAACTAGACCAGACCAACACAACTTTGAAAATGACAAAGCTGAGGTATTCACACTGCCTGACTTCACAATTTTCTATAAAGCTAGAGTAATCAAGACAATGTGATGCTACATAAAAGCTGACACACAAGTGGGTGGGAAAATAAAGAGACTGAAAAGTCTATCTATATTTAAATGGTTAGTATAAGGCAAATCAAAGAGGTAAAGATGTTTTCTTAACACATGGTGCTACAAAAACTTACTCACTGTGTAAAAGAGATAAACTTTAACCCCTGCCTCATCCTATATCCAGAACTTAATTCACAGTGGATCAGTGACCTAAACTGAAAGCTAAACCCATCAAACTAAGACAGGTAAAGCTTTCTTAGCTAAACACAAAAGAAGCTTAATTTAAAAATTAAAAATTAAAATTCTAGGAACGGATATGTAGCTCAGTGAGATCATGCATGCCTGGCAGGTACAAGGTCCTGAGTTTGATCCCTGGTACCACAAAAAAAAAATTGATAGGCAAGACTGAGTTAGAATATCAAACCTTTGTTCTCTAAAAAATATTATTTGGAAAAAGAAAAGACTCAGCAGACAATGGAAGAAATAATGCAGATATCTAACCAGACATGGATCCAAAATATATAAACAACACTTACAACTTAATAATGAGAGGATAAAGAGCCCAATTTTTCAAATGGACAAAAGACTTGAACAGACACCTATCAAAAGAAAGCACTACATTCACACACACACACACACACACACACACACACACACACACACACACATTTTGAGACACAGTCTCACTTCTATAGTTCAGGCTGGAACTCAGCAATCCTCCTGCCTCTGCCTCTTGAGCACTGGGATTACAGGCTTACCGGGGATTGAACCCGGGCCTTTGCACTTGCAAGGCAGGCACTGGAACCACTGAGCTAAATCCCCGGCCCCACTACACATGTACTGATGCACACACAAGAAGAAGCAAAAGTGCTCTGGTCTTCAGACACTGGGAAAATCAGAACAAAACCAAGAGCCGTGGTAACCTCAGCTTTGGAATGCTTACTGCGGGGCACCCACGAAGGACGGGAGACCACTCTATCACAAAGAGTATTATTCAAAGTGGCCATTTCCAAACAGATGACAAAGCACAACCCCAGGGCTGGCAGTTCCAGGCTGGCACACGTTGATTTCATTGACTGTTGCTGCCTTTTTTTGCTCTGAACAGGAGGGAATCTGAAAATAACTCTTCAAAGAGATGACTTGAGCTAAATCCTGAATGGCTATTTGCCAAAACACAGATCAAGAAGACCTACAGAAGCACAAGGCCATCTCCCACCTGGTCATGCACTTGCAGCATGCATGGGTATTCCAGTCCTGTGACCAGAAGGCTCGAGAAATAAGATGAGCAGGAGAGGCTGGTTCCAGTGAGGCCTGGGGGCCGCGTCAGTACGCCTGGACTTGGTCTTCGTCATAATTGAGTCAGGTTCCATCCCTTGGCTCTGAATGGACTGAATCCTAATAAGCAAATCATATTCCTTCGCTCACTTTTCATTTATTCAAGTATTCATTCAACAAACCTATCTTCATATCTAGTGCCAACGTTTCATTCTGGAGCAGTTCCCCCCACCCCAGACCTGGGATATGCAGCCACTGTGCAGTGAGCTCCTATTATGAGCCAGGGGCTGGGCCAGATGCTAGCTAAGTGAAGTTCTATTTAATCCTCATGTTCTCTCCATCTAACAGATGAGGAAATGAGAAGTTTGGAAAAGAGATCAATTCAAGCCCAAGCCTTTCAGACTCCACACTCCCATCCCACTGTTCTCATCCACCTGTGCAGACACAGTGCCCATGTGCAGGCCAAGCAGCCAGATGCTGCCGCAGGGCAGCTTGCGCTGGACACTGGAGTGACAGCCTCTTCTGTCAGAGGAACTGAATGGCCAGGAGTACAGATGGGATCTTAACTGCCTGGCTTCCCCAGCACCATGATGGCCATGCCATCCCTCTGCCTCCTGGCAGAACCGTGGAGCCTGGAGTGGGGGCTGCTCTGGGAATGGCAAGGGAGAGGCAGGGCTGGATGCCAAGGCTCCAGCCTTCTCTGCCCCAAGCCCACACCTCTCTTTGGCGTGACCGGATCCGTGCCAAATACTGAAGTTCCCATTACTGCAGCTAGTGGGGCCGTTAATCCAGTTACAGGCGAGTCAAATAAACAAACAGCAGACAGCTCATAACTCCCCAGGGACTGCCGTCCTGCCCTGCCCTGGAAGGCCTGCCAAGTCTGCCTCGACAGCCTGCAGCCTCAAGCTTCCTGTGCTGCCCCCTAAAATGGCCCTATTGCAAACCCTCGTTGGGGCCTGGGGCACCCCAGCCAGCGCCCAGGGGACCCTGAGCTGTGGGGAGGTTACACCTGGCTACCCTGAGGCATGTCACAATCACCCTTTCGTGTCCTACCATCCTTATAGCTCTCAGCATTATTCTTTATTGACGTCTTTGCTTTCTGCCCCCTGAAGGCAGGGGTTGGTCTGTTTTGATCACTGCCCAGTTCCAAAAACTCTGCCTGGCCCACAGTAGCCCTTCCACAGGTGTCTGTCATGAGCATGGGTCCTGCGCAGCCCAGCCTAAATAAGAGCTCTGTGCACTTTCTGACCATCCTGTGCAGACCTCACGGTCCACTCCCTCACCGTCCCTCTCCCTCAGGCCCAGAGGCAGGGCTGTGGCTCACATAGGCCTGCATCGAGCGCCTAACCAGTAACCAGACACCATGAGGTTTAATATATCTTCACTGAATAAGTAAGTAAATGCAGGTCACCGTCCCTCCTGAGACAGTGCATGGGCTTTGTTTTCCGCACAGCGCTCTGCACTGTATGATTCCCCAGGGCCTGCTGGTCAGAGGCCTGACCCTCATCCTTCAGGAGCGAATCCTGCCTCTGTCCTAAGTCTGGAGCCGTGCAGCCCCTGCCCCAGTTAGCATGAGCCCCAATCCACCCTCACCTGAATGGCCTGGGAGGCAGAGGTGAGCAAATGCAGAGCACGGCACTCCACTGTGAAGAGTGAGGAGCAAGCGGCCTGCACATGTGAGCAGCAGATGGTCAGCCGGGCCGATCGAGAGCTTTCTATTCCAGTGACAATTCATTTTCAGCAATTATCCCTCTCCCCTTTAAAGTCACCTAAGGCAGCCCTCGTGGGCACCGCAGACCTCTTCCCTGGGCGAACTTTCAAGTTATTTGCACTTGTGGGGATGCGTAGAATTCAAAGCAGATGTGCCAAATTGAGCCTCCTGCTTGCCGCTCCGTCTCCGATTTTTTTTCCACCAACCCACTGTAAACGTTTTTAAAATGGGACCCCGGTACTAGACATGTCAAACCGCTGAATTCAAGGTAGAGGGGGCTGCCAGCAGAGAAGACAGATGAAATTTAAAATCCCTTTCGACAGATTAACTAGAGACACTTTGAAGCCATAAATCATACAGACAGTCTAGAAGAAGCTAATAATGGATTTGGGTTTTGTTCGTATTTATTATCTCAAAGAGATAGCAGAATTCAGGGCCAGTGAGCCTGGCTGGAAATTCACCGGGGACTTCCTGAAGGTGAGTATCAACCAGAAAAGAGGCGGGGTAGGCAGGGAGGGGGACGTTAGAATGAGCATTCATGATGTACCTGCGGCGAACTCGGCTGACTTCTGTGTGAGCCACAAGGCAACTGTGTGCAGAGGACAGTACTGTGCTCATTTTAAGGATAACAACCCCAAGATGACTTCCTCTGTGCCATACAGCCCAGTCTCCAAAGTCCTCAGAAGGTTTGCCTCAAACAGCCTGGACCTTCTCCACCCATGCATTCTCCCCTGGGCAAGTAGGAGACAGCTACGATGCTCTGCTTCCTTGGACACCAGGGTCACCTCTACCCAGGGCAGACGGATATCCGGGAGAGAGCTCATCTTAGGAGGCGCCTTGCTGACTCATTCCACGCTTAGGTTTGAGTGCATGCTCTACCCCAGCACTGTGGACAGATCGTGTATCAGACACGGGCTCCACATTCAGCCAAACCCAACTACCAGGCGCTTAACCTGTGGCTCAGAAGGCGAGGTAAGTTGGCCAGGATAAAGCGGGCCTTGCAGACAGCCTGCCCACTGGGGCCAGACGATGCCTCTACTCTCGTTCCCTGCTCCCATCACCCAGCAGTTGTAGGCTTAGTCTACTCTGTGCTAAGATCAGACTTAGAGTGCAGCAGAGAATGTGGGGCAGAGTCAGGCTGGATTTAACGAGTACAGGCCAGTGAACAACATTGTGCAAGATCAGAACGAGCAAGGAGAGCTTTCCACCCCGGACAGCACCCTGGCTCTCCCTGTTGTCGGGCCTCCATTCCTTCCGTCCAGAGCAATGGGTCCAAAACTCTCTGGAACATCACGATCACCGGGGCCCCACCCCTAGATGCATTCATCCCAAAGCTTGCACATGGGCTGGGCAGCTGACTTCTGCTGCCAGTGTGCTCTCCAGACACCACACACTTCAGAGTAAAGCCTCACCTTCAGCTGGGCACATCTGGTGACCCTTAGAGCTTGACTCCAAACTTGTGCTCCCCACACACACATACACACACACACACACACACACACACACACACACACACTGCAGCATTCTGTCCTGGACTGTTCACACTCAGAAGGAAGCAAGGGAATGAATCAAGCCCGAGATGAGTTTACAAAGGGCCTGGATCCGAACAGCGAGAAGCCGGAGGTGAGCACACCACCAGGCGTCTTGTCCCACCTTCCCAGCCATGTGACAGCCACAGCAAGCCTGCTCCTCCATTCAGGGCTGGCTCAGGCTGCTCTGTCCACCCCACACAGGATGGTTCAGGGACAGCTGCTTTTTATTTTGAGGATCACACTTCCCCTAAGAAACCCTTGTCTTCTACCCCCATTTACTGTATCCATTCAATGTCTGTCTGTCCCTTGAGTACATGCTCCACAAGGGCAGGAACTGTCTTCACACTCAACGAATACTTGGGAATCCATGTATTTTGCAAAGTTAGAAGCCTGCTAGACCATTTCTGCGCACACACACACACACACACACACACACTCATACACATGTCTCCAGAAAGCCACCTTAACAATGCAATGCGTGGAGTTTGGGTTTTCCTTTCTGAAAGATACCTATGCCTGGCCATACATGTTTATTTGTAGTGAATCTGGGGAGATATCTTAAAAAAAAAAAAACCCACACAGAATTCCATAATCTCTGTCTCCCAGATTGCTTAGATTTTGTCATGCCCATTTTTTCACTATAATGATGTGTATAATTATGTCTGTAGGTGGACACATTCACCTGTACAAAAATTTAGCATCTTAGTACAGACTGGCACTTAATAAAATATCTCAAATCACAACCATTTTCCCTTGTCACTAAGGATTCTTGAAAAACCTTTTGAATGGCTGGGTAGTATTCCATCATGGGGTCACACCATCATTTATTTAGTTATTCCCTGTTGGTAGGCACTTAGGTGGTTTCCAATTCTTTGCTCTCATAAATAATGCTGTGATGAGTGTCCTTGCACATAAATCACTGTCCGCAGCTCCAAAGGCTTCCTCGGGATAACTTCCAGCTAGAGGAATTCCTGGGCCAACGAATGAATAATTTCCAGGCTCAAGGAATACACTGTCATCTCCCTCTGCACTGTGTCCTGGTTTGTCCCCTGCCAGCGAGCACGTGAGGCCAGTTCCACAGAGTATGGCAGCAGGAAGCAGCAGGACCTTCCACATTCTCACTGAAATAAGGCTTCATTTTCACTTGCACTTTACTGCTAGTGGAGAGAAACATTTAACAATACTGTTGGGCTATCTGGGCTCCTACTTCCTCTGTGTGCCTCTTCCATCATTTGTACATTTTTCTTGTCATTTTGTGGACTGCTGTTATGCATCAAGAATCTCAGGTTTGCACTTTGTAAAACTGCTCTTCCCATTTTTCTGCCTTTTACTTGTTGACACATTTGTGTGTCATAAACATATCTTAAAATTTCAAAGACTAACATTGTTTTAGTTACAGTCACTCCCATGGCCTCCATGTAAACCTAGTCCTTTTCCAAATAGGTATCAGGTAAACATGTCCTTGTAATACCTTCTAATTTTTTGCAGCTTCATTTTTCACACTAAATTTCTTAATCCATCTGGAATATATTTTGTGAGATAATGTAGGTGAGAACTTCACTTTCCCCCCCAAATCGTTAACCAATTGTCCCCATCTGTGTTTCTCCAGGTCCTCGTGGCAGGGTTTCTGCTGTCTCCCTGAGCAGCACCTCGGTGTAGTAATAATCATAAATATCACATGTACACACTTACTCTCCACAAACCATTACTCATCCATCATTCCTTCATCACGTTTTGGTTGAGCACCTGCTACGTGCCAGTTTCTATTTTTGGTGCTGGGAGTACCGAAGTAAATGACTAAATGGATGATCATTTCTGCTCTCGGTCTGTCTGCCGATGGGGAGGGTACAGAAAGTAGACTAAGTAACTATGTGCGAAGTTAGTGATAAGGAGAATAAAGTAAAACAGGGAAGGGGGTGGGAAACATCTGAGGGACGGGTGCACTTCTACAATGGGTGTTCAAGAAAGAGTTGGCTGACAAATGGCACTTAGGGGACAACCTGAAGCAACAGGACAGGCTCCTGGGGGTGCCTGAGCTGGGGAGAGGTCAGGCATCAGCTGGGGCAAAGCTCTGACAGGGTAGCAGAGCTAATAACGTCCCAGGGTCAGACCAGTCCTGGTGTGGCTGGGGTAAATCAGGCCAAAGCACCCCAAGGAGATGAGGCCAGAGAGCAAGCGGGTGTGCACACACACACACACACACACACACACACACACACACACACGTGTGTGTGTGTGTATATGTGAGAGGGATAGAGAGAGAAAGAGAGAGAGAGACCTAGGACACTGCCGGCCTTTGTACAGATTTGCTTTACCACCACATCTGGATAAAATGAAGAGTCTGGGTGAGTTTAAGCGGAAGAGCAACAGTTCTTGTGTTTCAACACAGTTCGTCAAACTCAGCTCTACTGACATGGAGCGGGGAGAGAGTTCCTTGTTGGGGTGTTGTCTATGTGCCGCAGGGGGGTTGTCTGTGTGCCGCAGGACGGTGAGCAGCATTTCCCAGTGCGCGTGCGTATCCGGCTTCCAGGTGAGACCATCAAAACGTCTCCAGACATTGCCAAATGTTGTAGGGGGAGGGGGAGAATCTCATCTGTCGAGAGCTCTGCTCGCAGACACAACTCTGGCCCCTGTGCCAATGGGGGCAAAGGCAGAGTGGTCCATTAAGAGGCCTCTATGAAGCCACAAATAGTGGCACATGCTCATAATCCCAGCATTTGGGAGGCTGAGACAGGAGGATCACAAAAGCCCAGTAGGCCATTTGGGGTAGCACACAGAGACCCTTATGTCAAAAAGTGAAAAAGATTTTTCAAAAGCCCACTATAATCTACCAGTCAAATATAATAAAGGCTTCAACCAGGGTGAGAAGCAGCTAGATTCTGGATATACTCAGGATTTGTCAACAAATCAGTTATACTGAGGGAAATGATACTGGTATCAAGGATGATACCAAAGCCCTTCTAAAGGCCATCCGGAGCTCAATTTCAGCAAGGTAGGTCTGAGACACTTTTCAGATTTGGAAATGGACTTGCAGGTTGGGAGCTGAGGGCCAGGTCAGGGCTGAGGACATGACCCTTGGTCCACAGCAATGGTGTCAGAAGTACAGCGATGCTGGCTGAGACTGCAGGGTGTGAACACAGAAAATGCAGCAGTCCAAGCCGGAGGCTCTGGGCTCCCTGAGGTGGTCAGGGAGCTGGAGGAGGGGCCAGCCCGGGACAGCCAGGCACAAAAGACCCAAAGCAGTGAGAGGAAGCTTTTGGAAAAGACAATCACCGACTGGGCCCACAGCTGCAGATGGGACAATGCAGCGAGGACTGAGCCCTCTTTTTAATGAAGAGGGCAGCAGGAGGCCTGAGGACAGCACACGGACAGAGCTACTCTCTGGTTTGGCAGTCATGGACTCCTGGACGCCCTGTGTGCCTGGTGACATCCTCTGTGACCTGCCTCTGGCTGCAGCCACAGCTCAACAGCCACTTGCAAAAAGCCTGCAAGGGCTTCGCTGGAAGCGGGGGCAGCGTGCAGTGCCCTTTACAAGGGTGTGCAATGTAGTCTCCCAGACCTAACCCAGGGGCCGGGTCTTGACAGGACTCAGAGATACAAGGGTGCAGCAGCCACACCTTGCAATGGCTCTGTCTCTCTACTCCTGTCTCTCACTCCTATTCCCCAAAAACACTTCCCAAGGAAGCCGGGTACTGAAGAGGAAAGCCTCTGCCTACATGGAGCCAGGCTGGGGGCTGGGGAAGGGAGCTGGAGATGTACAGAGTCGAGGTGGCTGGCTGTCTTTGGTTTGGGGTTTAAGATGTAAGAAGTAATAGTAGGTTTGCATATTAATGGGAACCATCAAGTGGAGAGACAAAAATGATGCTGGAAAGGAGAAAAAGAATAGCTGAAACCAGGGTGTCAATAAGCACTTGAGAGAAAGGCCAACAGCAGGTTTGTAAGGTGGACCAGGGCTGGGCCGCAGATCAAACTCCCACCTCAGAAGACTAACGTGATCTGAACCACTCTCCGACTACAATACAGGGAATCTCACACATTTGGAAAATGCATAATCTCCATAATCATGGAGCAAAACTATGACAGAAGTTAGCAAATATTTTGAGTTGAAAGTAAAATTTTATATATCAAAGCTTGTAGGATGCGATTAAAGCAATACTTGGAGAAAAAAAGCATAGCCTTTAATGTCTTAAATGTCAAAAAAAAAAAGAGAAGTATTGAAACCTAATGAGTAAATATTCACTCCAAGATGTTTTTAGGAAGTCAAAATATAATAGAAATTATAAAGATATAAGCAGTAATCAATGATACAAAATATACACATAAATGCACACAACACAGTGGAATCAATAAAGTAGTTTAAAGTTCTTTGAAAAGATTAAAATATAAGACAAGGCATATATAACTAGAGTTAGGAATTAAAAATCATTTAATACTTCATCCTCAGTAATAAAAAGATGTTCAGAGAATATTATGAACATTATATCAATAATTTTGAACTGTAGTTAAAATGGACAAATTCCTAGGAAACTATAATTTACCAAAACTGATTAAAGAAATAAAAAATCTAAATAATCTTGTAGGCACTGACATGTTGAATTAATTGTTTTAAATATTTAAACTATTCCCACAAAGAAAAGGCCAGTCCCAGATGGCTTTTCTAGTGATTTCTCCTTCTTTATTTAAGGGAGAAATAATTCTAATCTTACATGGCATTCTAGAATTAAGAAAAAAAGAGGACACTTCCCAATTCATCAAATAAATAAGGCTAGAAAAACCCTAGTATTAAACCTCAAGGGGGACAGTAAGATGAAGGAAAATTGCAAGTTAATTTCATTCAAGGACACAGATGTAAAAATTCTAAATAAAATATTAACAAATTGAATCCAGGAATATGTAATTGGGAAAAATACATTATGATCAGGTTGGATACAGCCACAGAATTCAAAGTTGGCTTAGCATTAGAAAGCTATTCACCACATTAATAACTTTAAAAAGAAAACAATATGATCATCTCAATTATTACAGAAAAAAGTCTGATAAAAATTCAACATCATTCATGATTTAAAATGAAAACCGTTAGCCAGCCTGGAAAAGAAAGGAATTTCCTCACTGTGACAAAGAGCCCGTACAGAAAACCAACAACAAATATTACAGTTGGTTAAATGTTGAAAGCCTGAGCTTTGATACTGGAAACAAGACAAGGAGGTCTGCCATGACCACTACTACTGAACATTGTTCTGGAGGTGCTGGCCAGCATAGAAAGGCAAGAAAATTAAGTCAAAACATTAAGGATTTATAACTAGAGCTGCACTATGGCTTAAATGTTTTCTCCGGAAGTAGAAGTGCTAAAATTAGTTCCTCAACGATAGGTGTTAGGAGAGGTGCTTGGGTCCTGGGGGTGGAGTCCTAACAAAGAGACTGAGCCTCTTCCGGAGAACGGGTAACGACAGCTCTCTTGGGAGTTCCATTCCCTCTTCTCTCTTCTGCACATGCCCGTTTACCCGTCCACTTTCTGTCATGAGTTGAAATACAAGAACCTCACCAAAATCAGGGGCGCCAGCCTGATGGTGAACTTCCCAGCCTCCAGAACCACTGGCCAAAATAAACTTCATAAACTACTCAATCTCAGGTATTCTATTCTAGCAACAGAAAACAGACTAAGACAAACTCACAGCACACTCAAGTCCTTCTAATTCCAGCCCATTCAGGTAGCCTCACCTCTTACTCCAACTCTACCTGTCTTCAACCCTCCACCTGCTCAGCCACCCACCAAATACCCACTTGTGCATCTGCTTTGCACTGTTCTCCGCTCATAGTGTGTGTCTGACTCCCCTTCCTACAGGGCTGTGTCCTGCGCAAGGGCCACTGAGAGGCTGCTCCGTCCCCAGGGCAGCATCTCAGGTCCTTGTGGGCAGGACTGCATCTGACACCCCACCATGCAGCCCAGCAGGTGAGTGAGGGGCTGCCCACTCTGACAGGCACCAGCTTCTCTCTCCACCCCAGCAGCAAGGAGCTACCCTCTGCTGGCCCCTGCTGGTGGGCCTGAGACCTTGACCCTCCCGGGCGGGCTGGCAATGGCTACAGAGTGACAGGCCCCCAGGGGACCAGGAAGCAAGTCCATCCTGCCACCAGGAGCAGCCTCTAAAAGGAGCCATGCAAGAATCAGTGCTGAAAGGGTGGAGCTGACGGGATGTCCGGGCAGAGTGGGTCCCTGAACAAGGTGAGTCAGGGGAGCACCGAGACCAGACAGGACTCCTCTGAGAAAACACACAGATGCGCTCCAGAGGCCACCTAAACTTCAAGACCACTTGGGAAGCCCACGTGCAGGAATCCTGAATATCCCCCAAGGATGGCAGAGGCAGACTGTACAGCCTCCTGGGAGGAGGAGCACAATGGAGGCTCATGTGCTATCTACTTTCTCCCATGACTGCAAAGTGATCCTCCCAGGCCTAAGCCGACCACCCGGCTGGATCAGGTAGACACTGCAGATCCAATATCCAGCAGATCCAGCAGACACTGCAGATCCAGCAAGGCTCTCGCTGGCCTCAACTGCAGCACAGGGCACAGCTGAGGCCACTGTCACATCCCTTGTGAGCACTCACCATGAATCAGGTGGTGACAGATAGACAAGGGCCACACAGGCAAGGGAGAGAAGGGGATTCAGAAACAGGACCTGCATGTAGGGGGGACAGACAGGGGCAGGAAAGAAGCTGGCACTTCCAGGGCCCAGCTGGAAGGTCCAATACCAGGGGACCAACTGGACACAGACCTCTTCAGACCAGCTATGGATGGAAGGCAGCCAGGACCCACGCTGGTTTGCAGGGACACTACTAGGGGGAGAAGAGCCGGCGCTCCTGCCCTTGGGGCACTGTGCTTGCAGCAGAAGCAGGGAAGAGCATCTCTGGAGGAGGGAAGTTCCTATTTATTCTCAGTTAAACAAATATCACCACAGGCCTGCTTGGTTGGTGCTGGATGCAAAAATACAAAGCAAGGGTGCCCACCGGGCTCTCTATCCGGCCAGCAAACACAGCTCGAGTAGCTAAAAGCTGAAACTCCAAATTCTGGAATATCCTGAAATCCTAAAGCTTTTAAGTGCTGACATGATTCCTGAAAAGTTTTGAATTATGGAGCACTTCTGATTTCACATGAGGGGTGCACAGGTAATAAGGCCTATGCAAGTATCTTGGAATTTGAGAAACCCTGAAATGTAAACCACTTCTGTCCCAAAGCATTTCTCATGAAGGATGCTCAGCTGACACATAATGGGCCCTGGCTGCCGAATAGAACAGAGGCCAGTGCAAAGGGGCAGGCTTCCTCCAGGTGAGCCGGGCCCCAGGTCCAGCCTCGGATGACAGACCAGGCTGAGACCTGCAGAGTCAACCGGAGGTCACTGCCGAGTCACCAAGCCCACAAGTGCCTGGCTGTACCTGCACCTGGCCTTTCTTTCCTCTTCCCCCAAACTTGCTGTCTCCACCCCTGGCAGGGCCCCGGAGACACACGGGAGCAATGGCAAGGACCCTGACTCCTTCCCACTGTGCCAGGCTCTCTGGGGAAGCCTATCTGACCCGCGGCTGGGCTTCTGCTCTTTTTAGTTCCCAAGGGCTGCCCTCCGTCCCTGCTTCCAGTGGCCAGATAGCAGCAGCCACCTGGAAGGCTGGGCCTAGCCATGCTCAGAGGCCTGTCCACCTCCTCAGGGCTGGCCCAGACACCCCGTAAATCAGTCAGTAAATTCCAAGCAGATGCGCACAAGTTGTTTTAGTTGGAACCTGGGCCCTTTTCCGTGGCTGCAGTGAGACCAGACCTCAGGTGATTCAGAGTATGACGGAGGCTTGGAGCTGGATCCACTGGAGGGTGACGATTATGTTTCCTTTCCTGTCTTACATCGGAGACAGGGTGGGGATTTTTTTCCGGGGCTGACAGCAACCCTAGGTTTACTCAGTGAATATTTATAGACCCCCAGGCTTAGGGGAGCAAGTACCAAGGCCCTCTGAACATGACTTTGGGACAGTAAGGCCCACGGACACTTTCTCCTGTGTTGCACCACTGAGGAAGGTAGGAGAGTGTAGATGTGGCCTTGCTGCCTTTGGTCCTGGGTTCAAATTCCAAGTCTAACACTCTGCTGAGCCTCCATTCACATTTTTATAAGACACTGATGTGAGATTTAAAGGAATGTGTATGAGATACTTACGTAAGACCCAACTGCGTAAATGGCTGCTAGCCATGTGAGTACTTAAGGTTGTTCAGAGAAAGCACATAGCTCACCCAAGGGCCCAGAGCAGGCTGCCCTTAAGGAAGAAGGTAACCGAGCATGCCTGGCACTGGGCCTCAGCTTCTGCTGGAAGGACACACAGAGCCCCTGTGTGAAGGAGGAAAGTGGCTGCACGTGCAGCCAGGACAGGTGAGCGACTGGGCTCCTTCCTCTCACAATCCAGCAGCAAGAGTCTGGGGGCCCAGGCTGGGGCAGGTCGTGACCCCACACCTCTTTTGGCTAAAGCCTTCCCCTCCTCTCCTGGGTCTCAGTTTTCATGGGACACCTGGGGATGGGCAGCAGAATTTCTCAGGTCCCCAGCGCTGTTGGTAACCACTTGTCTTGGCTGTCCACTCAATTGCCTGGAGAGATGCCCGGGGGGTTCCTGGGCATGACCGGGAAGGTAATGGGGACATAACCTTGGGGACTATCTGGTCTCTGACCTCCTCCTCTTTGGGTCTTCCCCTGCCATAAGGTGACCAGCTTCCCTGCTCCACTCCCCTCTGCTATGAGGTCTATGCCTTGATATCAACCAGCCATGGACTGAAACCCCTGAGACCATGAGGCAGACAAAGCTCTCCTCTGCTTAGCTGCAAGTGTCGGGTGTGTTATCCCAGCAGTGGAGAGCTGACCGATCCACCACTCTCCTACAGAGCCTGGATCTGAACTCCAGTCCAGCCCAGGAGGGTTTGGAAAGCAGCAACTGTACAGCCACATCCTCTGTGGAGGAGCATTCAGAGCACTCGACTCTGATGCTGTCTCTACTTTCAGTCTCCACACCACCCGGCCTTACCAGGGAGGGAGCAGCCACCAGTCACCGCTGCACGGACAAGGATGACTGCCGTGGACACATACCTAGGATCTGAAGCCCAGGCCGGAGCCATGCTGCTGTCCTTCACCTCCTCACTACACACACATACATGCATAGGCAAGGATGCACATGCATGCACACACACACACACGCGCGCGCACGCACACACACACACACACACACACACACATGCACACACACACACACACACAAGCCAGAGGATGGCCCCAGCTGAGACGCACATGAGGATAGCCAGGACACAAGTACAGCTGGTGGGAAAGGTGGAGCCGAGGACAAGCTCAGGCCATTGCAGAGTACAGAAGAGTCCAAAGATAGGGAGCCTCACGGGGCACCCACACAGCACAGGGCCCACCACCCACCTCCTGGGAGAGTCCCTGATGCCATGGATGCCTGTGGGCAACATCTAGGCTGTTGATTCCTGTAAACTGTGGGCATCCAGCTCAGACTCTGCACTGAAAAGCTGCTCATCCCACCACTGGCCGCTGGGCTGGACTTGGGAATGTCCTTCTTTTCTCTCAGCCTGTCCCTTTTTCTCCAAGTGGGGCAAGAACACTGGCCTCTCGGACTGCCCAGACTCACGGTGAGATGTAGACTCCACGGCCTCTGGTCTCCATCTGCCTCTCACTATGCCCATTACTCATGGAACAGCCATAGCTGACCTACATGGCGGTCTGGCTCTCTGCACTCTGGACTTCCTGCAGCCCAAAGTACCCTTCATGGACCCTTTCCTTGGCAAACTCCTGCTCTGCCATCACTTGGAAACCACCTCCTCTAGGAAGCCTCTGCTAAGGACTACAGGACAGTGGGGTGACACCGCTGCTGCATACTTAGCCCTAGACTCCTGCTGGTTCACCTTGGGGCCCTGGGGTCTAGCCAAGCACAGATGTGCAATGGACATGTGGGACACGAGTGAGTCAGCAATTCAAGGGACAATGCAGGGACAGGTGACCAGGCATCTCCCTGAAGATCTGGCCCTGCGCCTCCCCACAGTGATACGATGCCCCCCATTCCTGATGGCACCCTGACATCTGCTTCCACGTGCTTGGGCTGGACTCCTGGGACTCAGAAATGACCCAGATGGACTCAGTGACCACTGTGACTCGCGGGTACATTTCCCTTGGGTTCCCACCAGTCACCACAGGAAAACACGGGGCTTGGGAAAGCACTGACAGGGAGAGGCCTGTGACATCCAGTGGGCCACCTGTCAGCCACCACCACACAGTTAAGACAGGCTGCCAGAGCTGACTCTGCAAAGAGATAAAAGCCCAGGAAACAAGAGCATGCATGGGAGGGAAGGGAAAAGGGGAGAAGGAAAAAATAATTTTTTTTTTTTTAAAAAAGGGTTCTTTTGGTATTTGTTTTCAAAGCCACTGACGAAAACCAGATTTGAAGTTTGGGGTAAAAAGGGATTTGGGCCTTTCAAATTCCACTCTCCGCTAATTGACTGCAGTTTCCTTTGAAAGAGCCCCCAGCTCTTCTGAAAATCAGCGGCCCAGCTGGGACTCTGCAACCAGCAGCATCCAGGCCTCCTGGCTCCATAGGGTCGCCCGGCTGGCGAGCTCTGATGACAGGCTGGCCAGCAGCTCATGGGGACTCCCGAGATGGCTCACTCAGAACCAGATCCTGTGCTGAGCATCCCCAAGGAAGGGACCGAGTCAGGAGTCCCAGCCAGGTCGGTCTGACCCAGGGCTCCTGCCTGTCACGGAGCCCATGGCTTTTTTCTGAGGCAGTGGTGAGCCAGATTCCAGCACAGAACTCCTGGGACCTAGGTTTCCCAAGACAGAAGCAAAGTGCCTGATCCAGCCTTGGAACTCAGGAAGGATAAGGAGCAAAGGACTCTGTGCTCCCTATTCCTCCTGTTCCCTATTCCTCGTCTCCCAACCAAGACAAAACGTCTTCAGCTCAAGCCTGCTAATTCCGCTCACCCTTTCTCTCCTGGCCTCGGAGAGCTCAGTCAACACCTCTCTGGTACAATCCAGAAGCAAATATCCCTTTTCCTACTTTGCACACAGAGAATCCTAAACCCAAAGACCCACCAGAAGAGCAACCCAGGTCAATTTGCACACTGAGGCCCCACAGGGCAGGACTTACCCAGGGGCACTTATCACTTTCATCCCAGACCTATCCGGAGCCCCCAATGCTGCCCTGGCCCAGCCTGTCCATATGAACCAAGAGCAGGATTTGCTCTCTCAGACCTGTGACTCTAAAGAGCAGCAGAACAAGAATGTCCTGGGAAATGTCACCTGTTGCCCCATGAGTGAGAAGGCTACTGTCCCCCAGGCAAGGCCTTGATGTTTGCTGCACATGCACAAGGTTCCCCTGCAAAGCCCACCCTGTGGAGAATCTTCCCCAGGCCAGGAGAACTGCTCCACGGTCTGCCCTTCAGCATGTCCTCCTGCCACTACTTCCTCTCCTGGGCTGGCCTCGCCTGCCCTTTTGGCACCACAGAGATGACTTGTGCCCACTTGGTGGCTCCCAATGGCAAACTCACCCTGTAAAGAGACACTTTTCCTCAGCAACATCCCAGTGCCTGCCAGAGGCGCCCAGGCAGGGCCTGCAGGGGAAGTAGGAAAGGCCAGGGGAAGCCGAGTCCTCTAGAAAAGGCCGGGTGCTCGTCTAGCACCCCCACTGGTTTGTGTGTGATCACAGGGATTTCCCTCTCTCGGCCTTGGGCCCTTCACCTAAAAAGACACGGATGCAGTGAAGGAAGAGTCAGTCTGTGCCAGAAGCACCGCTGAGAACCCAAAGCTGGCCTCTGTGCACCTAGAGGTGTGTGGACACGACTTCAGCCCCAGAGGATGAGGCACGCGCCCAGGTTGGTGCTGGCCTGCTCCATCCCTGTGTGCCGCCCTTGGCTGGCCCCAAGGCTCCCACTGACAGGGTGTCCATTCCACTTGCCGCCCTCAGGACTTTGCAGGCTCCCCAAAGCCTGGACGCCTCAGTAGCCCTGCAGCCCAAGGCTCCCTAGGGTCAGGCCACATGCTGCTCCTGCTTCTGTTCCCCATTACGACAGCCCGGGTCCCTCCAATCAATCAGGCTAATGAAGTCTGAGGAGCAGAATCTGACAGAGGGACACTGTAATTATAAACATCAGCAGCTTGTAATACCGGGTCAGGGCAGCTTTGATGAAGGTGAGCAGCAGGGAGCCTTGCAGACATCATGGGTAGGAGCCGGTCTTCTGCACTGACCTCACCAGCACGGGCCCGAGGAGGTTCCAATGGAGCCCAGCATCGGCTTGGCTGGCCTCATATCACATCCTCCACTGACCTCTCCTGTCCCTACCTCGTCATGCCCTGCAGGGACTGCTCATAGGCACCCACCCTCCTCTCAGGCCACAGGACTCTGCACAGGTTGTGGGTATGGATGTCTCCCCTCCATCCAGTATCACCAGCTCCAGTGGCACTTCCTCCAGGAGGCCTCCCCAACATGCCCTGAAGTAAAACGTACCCCCCCTGTACGCTAGGCCTTGTCAGCCTGGCCTAATGTGGGCTAGCGCCATCTTCTCTGACGTCTTCTGTCTAAGCTCATTTTCTGGATCCAGGACACCCTTCTCCCCACAGCTTTACCACCACTCACCCTCCTCATCTCAGATCTGACGTCATCCCCCTGTCCTATGCCACCTGGACCCATAGCTCTTGGTTCCCACATCTGGGACCCACAATGACACAGAAGCCCTCTCCCCTAGTGCTCAGCACAGCCCTAAGTGCTCAGGGAAGGTGTGCAGAAATGTGAGAGACCGTCAGCAAATCGCCAAGCGGTCAGGACACTAAGACTACAGACTGCAGCTTGTGGCCTCCAGATCCTGTGGTCCTGCCCCCGGTACCTGGATGCACAGAACCGGCAGGCTCTGTTGCAGCCCCAAAGCAAGGCTTCATATGGAAAGAATCAAGGGGCTGAGGAGTCAAGTATCAGTTGGAACAGACACTTTATTATCCCAGCCATAAACCTGATTTACACTCAGGTTTCTTCTTTCCAGAAGCTCTGTAAAGTTTTAACTCTGCCCCAGTAAGCCTTAGGAGCAAACCCTCCTCCGAGCAACAGGAAATAGCCCATTATGATGCTCTTGGCCTCCAGGTAACCCAGGGTGAAGTCACCTGAGCCAATCTAGAGGGCACAGGTTAGGAGCTCAGAGCCAGCATTCATGGTCCGGCTCTGGGATGCACAGGCAGTGTGGCCTTGATGAGCTCCTCGCTGAGTCTGCTATCCTCACAGGACAGGACAGCCAGACAGATCCAGAGCTCATGTTCAAGGGCACAGCTTAACTACAGCTGGAGGCCGCATCATACCAGTTGTGTGACTAGTGATCCCTAACTAGCTCGCCCTGCCTCACTTTCTGCACCACTAACTTGAGGGACCAGGATAAGGAAGGTGCTGACCTCTTGACTATCATGAGCACACAGGGTGCATGGAGAGGGGCATGCACACATGCTCTGTCCCTGGAGGATCACTGCCCCCAGCCTTCTGATGGGGAGAGGTGGGAACTAAGCCCTTCCAAACCCACTGTCTAAATCCCCTCTGGAGCAAACTAGCAGGTATGTGGAGTCTCCAGATCGTAGATGAGGAAGAGGAAGTTTGGAAGGGGCTTCGCAGCCTGTGATCCAATGAGCTGGGAGCCCAGCCCTGGAGTCTCAGGGCCAAGTCCAGCATTGTCTTCCTGACACAGAATGTCCCAAGCCAAGTTGTTTGGAAAGAAGGGATAAAGCTGGACAGGAGGCCACAGTCCATCTCAGAGTCAGCTCACATATAACAGGAAAGGTCTCTACCAGCTCCCAATTTGGGTCAGCTGACCAGCCTCCAGCCCTCCGCTCTCCTAATCACCATTCCCACTGTGGCCAGGCTGCCTGGGCATGCTCTGCCCTCTCTGTCCATCAGGCCTCCACTCAGCTCAGCCCCTGGGCCACCCAGCTAAAACCACACCCCATCCTGTCCTCCTCCAGCCTCTCAGCCCGTTTCGATTTTGTTCATCACTTTTTAAACTACCCAATCCAGTCTTGATGAACTGTTCTTTATTAAATATTATTGAGGACCTATGCAGTACCAGGGGCTATTGCCAATGTTTGGGAAGTGATGCAATAAAAAACAGACCCAAGCCCCTGCCTTTCTGGAATAGATGCACCAGGAGGGGAAACAAGTCATAAATAATATATGTGATTAATAAGTACAATGGAGCCGGGTAAGACTGTCTTGCTGATTTGCTGGTTAGTGGCTCACCTCCTCCACAGAAATGTAAGATTCATCAAGTCAGCACTCGGTCTGAAAGTGATCACCATTATATCCCAGAACAGGGCTTGGTGGGTGAGGTCCTTCATAAATGTTAGAGAGCTGATGGACTAAAGCAACCAAAATCATACCGGCCATACTGGCCTTCTGCTAACCTCATACATGGCAAACACAGCCTGGCCTTAGGGGGTCACTGTACACATTGTATGCATGCCACCCACAAGTCCTGTAGAATTTTCACAAGTCCTCATAAGTCAGATCTTCAACACTAAGACCTCCCCTGGATGTGCTTTTTTTTGAGACAGGGCCTCGCTTTGTAGTTCAGGCTAGTCCTGAACTTCCTCTTGAATTCACAGCAATTCTCCTGCCTCTGCCTCTCAAGTGCTAGGATTATAGATATGAGCCACCATGGCCAGAACTGTGGACATGAGTTTCCACACCCAGCATTGTTGTATGTGATTACTGGAGATTGAACCTGGGTCCTTGAACTTGCAAGGCAGGCACTGGAACCACTAAGCTAAATCCCCAGCCTTGATGTACTATTTTAAAAGGCCACATCCCCTCTCCCATGTCTGGTGATCAATCCTAGCATCTGGGGAATATGCTGACACACAGCAGGAGCCCAGGAAATGCTTGAGGAAGGGATGAGCATCTCCTGCTCAGCTTGTGTAGCTCAGGAGCAGGATGGCAGGCCAGGGTAACAGGGTAAGGCAAGGGACCACTTGCCCAACAGGAAGACCCTGCAAATCACAGTCCTGGGGACACAGGCCAATGAGGAAAGAAGGGCCAACCACCCCAACTACATGAGGCATTTACCAGCATGCCATGGATATAATCCACCTCTGCAGATAGTCTTTAGCAGGCCTCAGGAAATTTAGTGTAAAAAGGTCCTCAGACAAAGTTAAAGAGCCAGTGAGCATAGGAACTTAGCTCTGTGGTTCTGGTGCCTGCCTTGTAAGCACAAGGTCATGAATTCAATCCCTGGTACCAAAAACCTTTTAAAAATTAAAAAAAAAAAAAGTTCAAGAGCCAGTGACCTAGCAAATCCTTGTCTATCATCAATCAGAAAATGTGGCCAAGAGTACAGACAGCAACATCATTTATCATAAGAAAAAAAGGGAAAGAGACTGGAAACAACCCAAATATGTACCAGCTGGAGGGGATGACATCACAGTGGGCTTTTCCACAGCTGTGAAAATGAATGACTGCTGTCACCAGCCGTGTAGAGTATATAATGCCACATCTTCTCCTTGTTCCTTTCCTTGCTAACACTGCCACTCTGCTGATGGCAGAATTAACCTGGTACAACCATTTTAGAAAACTGTTTTGGCATTGTATATTAAAACATAATCACACCCTTACCCCCACCTTAGGAATCCCATTCCAATATTTTACACAACAAAATCACAAGTATATGCACAACATAAGATAGTCACAGCTACACCTCCACAGTCAAAAACTTGGATCAACCCAGATGTTTACTAGTAGTGGAAAAGAGAAGTTATAACATTACATATCAATGAGAAGAAATGAACCAGAGCTACACTACAATGCAAACAGGTCTCAGAAACGATAGTGTTGAGTGAAAGAAGCCAGGCAGAGTATGGACCATAGATCTCTGCTACAGGAAGTTCAAAAACAAACAGAATAATTCTGTGGGGTTAGAAGTGAGGTCTGTGGTTATCCTAAAGAGGGAGGCAGGCAGGACAGACAGACTGGGAGATGACATGAATGGGCCTACTGGGGTAATAATAAAATTTCATTTCTTGACCTAATTATTGGTTTCACTGTGATATTCATCAAAATATATACTCTTATTTGTTTGCTTTCCAAATATAAGGTTTACTTCAAAAAAATGTAATCAAAATAGATAAGTCAGGTGTGGTGGTGGCACATGCCTTCGATCCTAGCTACTCTGGAGGATGAGGCACGAGGACTACAACTTTGAGGTTAGTTTGGGTAACTTAGTGATTCCATGAGACCCTGTCTCAAAATGAACAAAACAATTAAAAAGGCTGGAATGTAGCTCAGCAGCAGACCACTCTGAGGTTCAATCCCCAGTACTGGAAGGGAAAAGAAATCGGAGAAAGAGGAGCAGCAAAATTCCATAAAGTGCTCACCTCTAGTCTAGAAGCAGGGAGACACACTGGGGAGAGCTCAGAGGTAAATGTATTTTGTTCATGTTCAAAGTCATGGTTGGAGGAGTTCATCACGTGAAGATGGAACAAAAGATAGACAGAGACAGATACGCAGGCACACAAGTAGGCCAAAGAAGACAGCTCAATCCAATTCTATGCATCGAAGATTAAAAACATAAGTGCATAAAAAGGACCACACTCCAGGAAGAGATCAGTGGACTTGGAACACATCACCAACCTAATGGGATCATGAGACAACTAAGTGGTGTAATGTTCTGTCGAAGCTAGAATAAAATAGTACTTCGCTGATTTTTCAGCATCTGGAATAAGGCAGATTTCTGATAAATAACTCCTGGATGGAAAGATGAACAGAGGAGCATGCAGGAGGAGGACAAGTCCTCAGAGCGGGATATCTCCCTCACCCGTCTGTCCATCGCATCCTTGCCTGATTTGGGGCTGGCACTGCCCTGATTAGTACAGCCTCTCTTAAAACCTCTGACCATCCGTTCTCGAGCACCGAGCACTGGCCCAGGGAGCACTGAATGTTGGGCTGAATGAATTAACAATTTCCTTCTAGCCCTATGGCATTTCTAAATTGTTACTCCCCCCGCCACCCTTTTTTTCATAGCCTGAAATAGCTGGTCTGAGCCACTTAACAGTCCAGTTCTGGCCTGTATCTGTCACCACGACAGTAAAAAGTAAAAATTAAAAGAAAAGTTTAAGTGCATCGTGTGCTTATAATAAATAGCTTGCACAAAATTATTCATTCCACATCTGGGCGCAGCAATGCTTTTAATGTGCATATTGTTTGTGGAGAGCCCATAACTGAGGTTGTTATTGGGCAGAATGTGGAAGTCGTTTTCTACTATTAAATAAGGGAAACAAGGTTCTCATTTTAAAATTAATTCAATGAAAACTATTAAGCAGTTGGCCGTGAACGCTTTGGTATTTTTTTCCACAGTAATACTAATAGGGGCCCCCACCCCCAGGCCTGCCTAAATAAAAACACAGAATTAACTGCATAATTTCCAAGAACATGTTCCCAGTGTTGTTCTCCTGAATCATGTAACCAGGACAGCCATGCAGTGACCCCACATCCCTGTGACCCTACCTTTAAGCGGGTTTGGGTGGAGCAGCCAGCTCTGAGTACCAAGGGGCCAGTGAATGGAGTGCTGTCCCCAACTCCATTCAACAACGGCTTGGCCCTCAGGAAACACCAGGCTGGGGGCTCTCCCTCAGTACTGACGGTTGGGGCAACTCAGACAATCAGAGATGTCCGAGAGCTCTCTAAACAAATGAGGTACTGGTGATGCCCCTTGCAGGGCAGCTGGTGGAAGGGAAAGACCAAAAGGGTCAGACAGCTTGGGTTTAGGTCTCAGATGTGCCACTTCCTCCCTCGGCAGTCTTAGCATCTCCATCCGTAAAATGGGGCTATTCTCTGGATCTGTCATTCCCTGCATATAATGACGCACCGCAAGTGGCCAATGCCAGCCCTTCTTCCTTCTTTCTTGTTAGGGTAACTTAGTGACTCAGTGAGACCCTGTCTCAAAATGAACAAAGCAATTTCCTCTGGGAAACAGAAGGACCAAAACCCTGAGGTGTGAGTATTCATCTGTCCACCCATTTGCCCCTCCCTTCATCCAGCATTTGCTAGGTGCCCACTTGGAACAGGCAGTGTGTCCCCAGGCTCAGTCGTGTGCCTACCTGCAGGCCAGCCTCTAGCTGTGGTGCCCAGAGCCTCCCCGGCGAGTGCGCATCACTTCGAGCCGAGACACAGGTGTTGGGGGAGGGAGGGGTGAGGCGCCGTGCATCAGCGTCAGTGTACCCATCCCCTCCATTGCCCGAAATCCTCCCTCCGTGCGTGCGGAGCAGGAAGTGCTGTCTGTCACACCCACCTACAGATGCAGAGGCCGACGCAGATCGAAGGTTCAGGAAGCCCTCCCTGCCTCACGTCTCACAGCCTCCGTGGAGTTGTCCACAAACAGCCCACATCTCTGTGCTCCCCATCTTCTATGCCTATCTCCTTCTCTCTGGACATCTCCATTACACCTTTTGGTGTCTTTCTGCAGGTCTCTGACTCTCATTCTGATGTCTTTCTCCATTTTCTGGCCTCAGCCTCTTCTTGCCCTCGCTCCCTCTCTTCCTACCCCTGTCCAACTGTCCTCCTGAGCCCTACAGGAACGCCGCACTTCCTGCCCGCCCAGGTGTGCCTGCAGATGTTCAATCTAGGAAGACCCTGCTTGTCACCAGGGACAGGATGAGGATGAGACAGACATCCCTGATGACAGGGGTGTGGCCTGAGGCCAGCTGTGTCTCAGGTCCTGGTCAGTGGAGAGAGACTGCCCTCCGCCATGGCTGCCCTCCGGTGCAACTCGTCCCTGCCTTCCCTGACCTGCTGGCCCCAGCCCCCCTGCTTACCAGAGTGGGTGAGGGGGATGGGAGGCTAGCAAGGGAGAGATCTGTATTTGTAAATGCATTGGGTTTAGTTTTCACTCTCAGGCCATGTCCTACTACCCCTGCCAGGGGGCAGACCTAAGGTTCTGTGAGGGATGCCTGGCTTGGGACAGAGAACAGGACCAGTGCTGACAATCTGCTCAGGGGGCCCTGGCAATTCAGATTCCAACATCCTGACCCACCCATCTGCCCACTCATTCACCACCTACTGAGCGTTCCTCTGGGTCAGTCTGGCTATAGGCACTATGGACAGAGCAGGGGGCAAAACATTCCCCACCCAGCCCAGCAGAGCTGACATTCTGGTGGAGGAGAGAGAGGGGCAGAGCCCAAGAGAAGGAGAGCAAGCCTGTGGCTAAGATACCCCTGGCTCAGTTCTAAACACGTTCAATCTGGATGTCACGCGATGGCCACGGGGAAGACTGTTACATAGTCCAAGTTTTCATTAAGTCGGGGTGGGCAAATGTTTGTTCTTCAAAGCCTCAGACTGGATGAGACGGTCACAGACAGGGCCCCCGGAGGTCTCCCAGAGAGAAGATGGAGATTTTGATTCACTGAATCCACAGAGAAGGTCCTTGACTCAGTGTGGCAAACATCAGGACTCATCAGTGGAGGCATGGGCCCTCCAGAGTGGTACACGACAGCTGGGGGCTGGGGGCATTTCTGTGGCCTTGTGGGTGTTACCAAGACACATGATCTAAATTGGGCCTTCCTAGTGTCTGGCAGGTTAGCATACAAACCATTTGCATTTGTCTAAAGTGGTTGCCCAATTAATAGTGCTATTTTCTTGAGGGAGGCAGTCTGTGGAATGTGTCAGTCTACAGCATCAGAGAAAAAGCACAGGCTCAATTTACAGTGGAAAGCCACGGGCCCAAGTTACACCCCTATGCCTTTTAAAATTCCCCGGTAACCACATACCATACCGGGCATGGAGACTCACCCCAGCAGCAACCAGTACCACATACCACAGTGCCAGGCGTGGTGGCTCACGCCTGTAATCCCAGCACTTGGGAGGCAGAGGCAGGAGATTGTTGTGATGTGAGTTTGAGGCTGAGCTCAGGGCCAGCCTGAACCACAAAGCGAGACCCTGTCTCAAAAAAAAAAAAAGATTCTTGGGAATTTGAAGAGTGAGTTTCATCAAGGAGAAAAGAGGAACCTTGGGTAGCACTGTGTCTTGAAGCTACAGTTTTTCTTAAAAGTACAATGTTAACATTACAATTCTTCCCTGCCTCCTTTTCACACACCTTTCCATCTTTTACCCTACCTCAGGATCACCAAGGGAGTGTTCAGGTCTTGAGAGGAGGCAGGGCCAATTAGGGGTGCTGGGAAGGAGTGGGGAGGCCCACTGGGGGGCAGACAGAGGAGCTGTGGCCATGGTGACATGGGGTCAGCAACTTCTACGGAAGCATCAGCACAGCTGTGGATGTAAAAGCCACAGTGGGCTCAGACAGGAAGGAGAATGGGAGGGAAGGTGGCACCACCTTTAGAGGAGCTCTGTCCCAGCGGGATAGGGGAGGCTGTTTTAACAGCTTCGTACAGTCGGGCTGAGAAAGACTGGGCAGGAAGCAGCGGCTGACAATGCAGGAAGAAGCGAGGAGGGTCCTAGTGCCTGAGACTCATAGAAGCCAGCTGAGCAAGGGGACCTGCCCTCATTCTCAGATAAGGAAACTGAGGCCAACTGGGCTCACCTGAACTTCTAAAGATCAGCAGCCCAGGGGTTTCCCTCCTTCCCTGTCACCTGCTTATACTTCCTGTGTGCCCCAAGAGGAGGGCAAGAGTCGCACCTTAATCCCCAATCTCATATACCCCTCAGGAGGAAATAGACTCACTTGCAAATTTATTCTCATTTTGCCAAGTATACACCCATATCTTAGGCATGTAGCCTCACAGCCTCGAGTGGCCCAAGCAACCTCTCTGTGCCTCAGTTTCCTCACATAAACAACGCAGATAAGCACAGCGGCTGTCTCAGGGTTGTTGGGAAGAGCAAAAGTGTGCAGTACCAGGAATGGTGCCCGGCCATGGGACGGGCCCCAAAGTGATGTGTTTCCTAACAGGAATTCCATTCTTCCCACACCTGGGAGACCACTGGTCCGCACAGTGAGGTCTTCCACACCTTTGTTATTCATGCTTTCTCTTCATGCTCAGCAGAAGGCCTGACACATGGGAGGTGGGCAGTAAACTTCTGCCGGGGTGCATGGTCATCACTAGAGCAGGCCGGGCACAGTGGCTCCAACCTCACTACCCAAGTAGGGACCAATAATCCATTTTATAATGAGGATCTGAGCTCTGAGATGTGAAGTGATTTGTCTAAGATTACACCAGGAGTATAACAGAGCTAGAGCCCAGACTCAGTCACCCCAGGCCTGGCCCGAGGCTGGTGAGCTTACTCCATTACCAGAGGGTTCAGTCCAGAACTGACTCCTGGGAACTGGCCCTCCGGGGCTGGGGACGCTCTCACTGGACTGTCCTCCTCCCCAGCCAAGGAGAAGGGATACAGCTGAGCCAATGCTCATGTCCTGGTAACCGGCCACATACTGGCTGAGTAGAGCGGGGCATAGGCAGGAAAGGGGACGAGCAGAAGAGAAGCCCGTCCTGCGAGGAAGAGCCACGTCCTGAGGCCAGAAGCATCTTTTCCTCACCACAGTCCTCCATGACCAGGCTGCGGATAGGCCAGCGAGGCTACATGAACGGCTTTCTGAAATGTCACCAGGAACAAAGCTCCCTTTTCTGCCAGCCCCTCGTATTTACAAGCAAGCACAAATCTGTGAGAAAATCCAATTGAACGCAGATGGCAGGAAATTCCTCTAAAATGACAGTGGCCAAATTCAAACCACAAGACATGAAAATAACCCAACATACTAGACATGAAGAACGTATCTTATAGACTTCTCCTCGTGCGATTTGCAATCTGTGATGGATTACCAGGAAGACAGACTGCAGATTTATTGGACTTCTGTAGAACACGGATTCCATTTGCAACAATTAAATCTTCCGTGGTGGAGAGCAAGGTCAGAGGGGCCAGCAGAGATGGTGACGTTAGGCATGTGGTGTGAGGCTGATAAGGCCAGAGTTAGTGCTCTGAAGCCAGGCCCAGCCTGGCATGGGTATGGGCTGCTGGGGAGGCTGCTGCTCCAGCTGACACCAAGTGTCATCTGGTCGAAGACCCAGCTGTGCAGCCAGGGGTTGGGATGTAGGGGCACAGGCGGGCTTCCAAAGGCCCTGCATATCCACATCTGAGTCCCCTGAGCATATGTAACTAGGCAGGTACCCTGAATGGTCCAAATGAGGGCAGTTGTCCCGAAGGCACTAAGAAAAAGGAGTTTGACCAATGAGTCAACGGGCTAGGAGATAGAGATGCTACACTTCCCATGCTTCTGACAAAGCAGACATCACTAACAGATCACACCAGCTCTCTCCTGCGGAGCTCAGAATCCTTCTCAGTATAATTCCACAGACAGCACGAGGGCCAGACTGAGTGGAGACCACAAAGTGGTGGACCAGCCCGGGCTAATGCACAGGGCCTCAGGGTGTGTGCTAGTGGCTCGAGCACAGACCAGGCAGGCACTGAATAGGTCTACTTAAACTCTTATTAATCTGATGTGCACAAGACAGACAGACCCAGCTGTGTGTGATGGGCGGTGCCTGAGCTGTGTGCAGACAGGCCAGAGATTGAATTCTGCTACAGAGCGGATTCTTAACCATGGCCCGATGCCCAACTTGTACAATTCCCCCTCTGAGCCAGAGGGGCTCAGATGTCTCCAACAGAGTCTGGGGACAAGGTGTATAAAGGACCCCAAATCTGACACCGTTCCCATGAAGAGGTGGGTCTGGGGTGTATTCCTGAATCCCGGACGAATTCCCAGACAGGCCTGTGACTACCATGATGAAAGGCCGGTGATATGAAAGTGAGGCTGTGCCTGACCCTGAGCCTGGCTCTGCGAGGACCGCTGGCTTCTCGCACAGTCCTGGCCACCCCTGCAGTCTGACGGCGCTGCTGGAGGTGCACTGTGAAGATGACATGGAGAGGAAGAAGGCCCCATGTACCACACCTGGGGGTATGTGCCATCAGTCCTGCACCCTTCGCCAGACCAGCCGAACACCCCCAAAGTGGCCTCAGTCAACAGTGTATGGAGCACAAGGACCAGAGTTTGGCCCATAGTCTCGCTTGTGAGTTTGCCTCTCCCTTTGGGCAGCTTGTGACACAGCTTATCCACCCTTGCCGGGTCTCCACCCCTCCTGCTCCCCAGCAGCAGCATCCCCACCTCGGAGGACAACCCCTCTCTGGCTCACAATGAACCACACAGCCTCAGGCTGCCAGCACCTAAACTGAGGCTCTGGTCCCACCCAGCTCTCCCTCCTGGTGCTCCACCCCCTAGAGGCCTTGGCCACCCCTCCAGGCCCTGTGCTTACTGTTCCCTGTAGGAAGCACTCTCTTGAAAGACCACCACGCTGTCATGCTGTCATGTGTGCTGCTCCCTGTGCTGATACTCTGCTCCACTGATCTGTTTAGCAAACTCCTACCCACCCTTCAGTGCCCAGTTTGAACCTAGGGCATCTGCTGGCTCCCTCCAGGCCCCTTCAGCATTCAGCATCCTGCACCGCCATTATACTCTGGGCCTCGAAGCAGCCTGAGGAGGGAACGGAGCTTTCTGCCCAGGGCGAATGTGGCACCTGGCACACAGTCCAATAGTTTCATTAAATAATAAAACAGCAAGCACATGATTCAGGAAGTCCAATGCAGACGCTGGCCCTGAGGGTCTTCGCTAGGGAAGGAAAACATGGAAAGGTGAAGTCCCTGTGCCTGAGCCACATGGCATCCTGAGGCTGCTCACGTGTCCTGCTCGCCACCAGACCCTGGCTGCTGTGACGACGGTGTGCAGCCAAGGAACTCAGGACAAGCTTGCCTCTGTCCCCTGCACCATGATTGGCTGTCGTCCTCTCCCAGGACAGAAAGAAGGCCTAGGAGGGGTCAGAAGAACCTACCGAGGAGCCGTGGGCGCTCAAGCCCTGCACTTCTGTCCTGGCCATGTGAACAGCAGTCTCCCCTCCCGTGGGTGGGAATCGTGACAGGGTGAACATGATTCATAACCGCCAGAGAACAGAGTTTACTAATGCCCAGCTGGCATCAGTATGGGTGTCAGGAAGATGCTGGGATGGCCCTGGAGAAGGCCTTGGGAAGGCGGAGGCCCAGGAAAGGGAAGGAGGCACTGTGGAGGAGGAGTTGGGGTGGGGGGGACAAGGGCAGAGGAACCCATGGGCTGTTCAGAGAGTGCAGACAGGAGAGCTGTGTGGGGCTGGGAAGGACCAGCTGCAGTGCAGTCAGCAGCCTGGAACTCCTCAGGACAGAGGCCATCAGAGCCCCAGGACTGTGCAGTCCTCTGGGTCCTGACTTGGGAACCCCTCTCCTGGTGATGTCAGAGGACTTGCTCAAGGTCACATAGGCAGCCAGTGACAGAGCCAGCTTTGCACTGGCTGGACATCACCTCTGATCAGAACATCAATAAGGCCACCTCAGCTGTCTAGAGCCGAAGACACACGGCCCTGTAGGGACGTTCTACCTCCAACTGCCAACGGCACTGCTTCCGACCCCAAACTCTGCTGCACCAGGCAGGGGCGAGAGCTGGACCTACTCACCACTTGCACCACCCTGAGAAAGGCTCCTCTGAGCCTCAGGTTGTCACCCACAAAACGGAAGTGACAGGTCCCACCTCAAAAGAGGTGTGTGAATACCAATGAGATAAAGATGACAGGGTCTCACTTTGTAGTTCAGGCTGGCCCTTCAGCCTCAAACTCACATCACAGCAATCCTCCTGCCTCTGCCTCACGAGTGCTGGGACTGCAGGCACTGTGGTATGTGGTACTGATTGCTGCTGGGTGTGAGTCTCCATGCCCAGTATTGTATGTGGTTACCAGGGGATTCAACCCCGGCCCTTGCACTTGCAAGTCAACCACTGAGCTAAATCCCCAGCCCAGCCCTTTATGTCACAAGGCTCGGGCTTGCTGGCTTTCCTTAGCTGTCTGCGGACCTAGATAGCAGGACCCAGCTTGCTCCCTCCCCGCTGGCTGGCTGGGGAAGCCTCTTTCTTTCCCTGTCTGAGCCCTTTTGCCTCCTCTTAACATGAGCAATTCGGCCAAGTGACCATAATGGTTCTGCTCGGCTGAGAAGCTCCTCGTGTCTACTTCAGCTCTCCCAGAGCCTCTCCAAGTCGAGGAGCTGTCTCATTAGCATGGAGGGAGCCGCACCTCTTTCCTAGACACCTCAAGTGGGGAACATGTGAAAGGCATTAGGGCCTCGCTTAGGGAAGCTAAGGACGCACCGCCTCTCTCTGTCTTCCCAACCTCTGGCCAGTACTTCCTGACTCATGTCCTCCGGCCAGCCCCAGACAGCAAGGACGGCCTAGTTTCTCCATCACTTAGCTCCTGTTCTGCACCAGGCAGGACACCGGGCCCTTCACCACGTGACCCCCTCTAAGTACCTGGCACAGCTTCCAGAGATGAGGATCCCATACCCTGTGTGTACCTGAGGAGGCAGCTCCGAGGGGACACGACTGGCTCCTGGCCACACTAAGCACCAGAAAGGCGACTTAATTTCAAAGTCCACATTGCATCCTCAAATGCCTTCACAGACCCTCAAGCTGAGGAAGGGGGAGGGGAAGGAGGAGACTTGGACAAGAGTCCCGTGAACCCAGCTAGGGCTTATGTTACGAGAAGGGAGACTGGGCAGGCCTGGCAAGGGGCATGGAGACTCAGGCCAGTGCAGAAGCACTCTCTCTTGCCCTCTGATGGTGGGCATGGAGGTGACAGTTGGCAGAGCCATGAGTGAGTCACCCGCCAGCAGTCCGTCAAGCAGCCCCAGCCACATCTCTTAGCAGTGTGGCAGGACTGAGCAGATGCACACCCGCATCTGCGCAAAACAACTGTTCAGCACCGCCCAGCCCCGGCTCAGAGACGGGGGCAGGAAACGGGGCCACACAACAAACGCTAACACTTTCTGAGAATGAGGGACATGGTCCTGGGCCCTGCCAGCTGGGGAGTCAGGTCAGCAGCAAAGGGTGATAGAGAGATGCTCCAGGACATGGGAGCTCAGAAAAAGCTCCTCGCCCAGGCAAGATGGCCTAGAAAGCTTCCTGGAGGAGGAGCAATGTGAGCAGGGGGACGGCTGGGCATGGAGCAATGGTGGCTGCAGCCAATGACAATGGAGGAGCAGAAGAGGGACAAAGGGGCGGGCTGGGCCCCTCACTTGCCCTGCTACGTGTTTGTCCTGGAACAAAACTCCCCAACACACAATGGCTGGCTTTCATTAGTAATTACTCCTAATGCTGAAAATACCCCAAATGCTTAGCCTTGTGGGCTCCCAGACCACCCTACACAGGCCAGTTAAAGTCCTCTGAGGGGAGGGGCCAGGCAGGACACAAGTGCCTCAGGAATTGTATCAGGGACCCCTGGTTCAAGGCAGCCTAGAGAAAGGGCCGCTCTCCAGGGTTGGGCAAAACCCAGGCTCTGAACACAGTCCACGGCTTCCTTTCTCTACCATGCAGTGAACAGGCTGCCCCCTCCATGGAGTCCTAGCGTGGGAGATCCAGGGACACACATATGACACCAGTGACAGGACCACACTGGGGACGGCCGGTCACCTGACAGCGTCGTAGAGGGCTATAACCCAGCAGATGGCTTCATCTTGGCTGAGCTATCTCTAGGACCAGTGTGGACAGTGACAGCAAGTCAGAGCATGATAACAGATCTCTGCCACTCCTGGGGAGCCGCTTCCTGTCCCTGGTAGGACAAGTGGCTGAGCTGTCCCCAGAGCAAGAAGGTCAGACCAGGAGGAGCAGACAGACTGGACACAAAGACCCTAAGTCCAGCTCACAAGCTGGGGATCCTTAGGGAAGACGCTGGAATTCTTGGGCCGTAGATTTTCATCTGTCACACAAGATGAGCTGTCCTGGCTGACGGGCCGTGAGGAGCCACAGTGAGCCGTAAGACAGTGTGGACGTGAGGGCACTTTGCAAAGTACAAAGCGCTATAAAAATGCGCAGCAGCATTATTATTTGAAACAGACCTTCAGAAGAGTGGGCCCCCAGGACCCAAGAGCGATGATCCTCTCCCTGCTATTGGAACCATGTGTTCCCAATGAGGTAATGGACGCGAAGGCGCTTTGTAAATGTGAATCCCAGCACAAATGGGAGCTGTTATCATTGCTGTTATCGTGATGATGCTGGTGGTGATGACGATCACCGCTGTCCTTCCCTCTCCTGCGCGGGGACCCCAAGTGGCCAAATACAAGCAATCTGTGGACCCCAAAGGCAGACCTGTCGCGCGAGGGGCCATCAGCCTCCTGACTCGGAGGCTGCTCCAAACAGGCCTGGCTGACCCCAGAAAGACCTCCCCGTCTCCACCAGACACCTCTCAAGTGACCCTCCCCCTCACTCCAACCCAAGCCTGCCCCTCCCACCTCCAGACACTCAGCTTCGAGCTGGACACCTCCCTCCATCACCCACCAATCAAGACTGACAGCTAATGTTTTCTGAGCAGCGATGTGCGCTCAGATGTGCGCTAAGCTCTTTACAGGGCCACGTCAGGCCTCCAGCCATACAAAGGACACTCCGTAACAGACACATTTCACAGATGAGTAAACTGAGGCACAGAAAGGCTCAGTAACCTACCCACAGTCAGACAGCTGGTCATCAACATAGCCAGGGCTGGAACTCACTGATTCACTGGTGATCCAAAGCCAAGGAATGGCCTCTCCCACCTCCCAAGTCTCCCATCTCCCCACAATGTTCTGTGCCCACTCCCATCAGTCTAGTCCAGGTCACAGTATCACCCGTCTCGGCCCAGGTGACTGTCCCCACTTGGTTCCTCCCGCTTGTCTCCTTGGCCAGGTAACCCAAGCGCTTGGGGCTGTCTAGTTCTGCTCTAGGTTTCTGATCCTGACACAGACCACAGGCCCCACTGAACACTAATTACACTGATCCAAACCCAACTCACTGGGAAGCCTGGGCTGCTGAGGGAGCAGGAGCTGCAGGTGCAAAGGGAGGGTAGGAAGGCACAAGCCAGGATCACCCCGAGTCCTCCCATACCACCCACTCACGAGTGTCAAGGGGAACCGGGAGCCTTGCTAGACCACACTCCAGACCCCAAAGATGAGCCACGGCATGAAGGGAGATGGAGTCATCCTCACCCCTCCAGGCCTCAGTTTCCTCATCCGCCCCTGGGCTGAGCTGTCCTTCTTTGCTCGAGGAAGAAGGGGTGCCAGACAATCACAGGCCCAGACCTGCAACTCCAGAACCGTGGGCTGCGCCGGCTCCACAGCGACCTTGGATCAGGAAGATAGTGTCTGAGGCTCAGCTGTGGCTCCCTCCGGCAGGGGCCCAGGCCTGGCTTTTACAGGGTGCTACAATTACGGTGCCGTGGTGGGGAAGGGCTCCATGATGTGGCTCCAGACTCTCGTGACCAAGGCAGGGTCAGCAGAAGACTAGCTGGGGTGGCCTCATCCCCGGTCACGCTCTCTTCTTGCTGTGCCTGCTCCTGTGCCGTAGGTCCGAGAGGTGACAGGACCCCGGGGCCAAGGTCTCCACAGCGCCGTTCCAGGAAAAGCCCTGGCCACCGAGATCCTGTGCTCCAGCCCCTCCCACAGCAGACATTAACACCACAGTGCTGGGGTGCCACCGAGGGTGGCCCAGCACAGACCCAGGCCAGCACGCACTAAACACTACTGGGACAACTGAATTCTCTGAACCAGGAGAGTCTAAAAAGAACACAAAATATGCAAATAAGCAGGACAATACATGCACGCTTTCTGTGCAGCCAGAGTTCTAAGGGTACGGGCACTATCTGCATTCACTGGGCAGAGTTATGGAGCATATACCATGTGCCAGGTACCCTGCAGGTCCTGGGCACAGAGCAGAGAGGAAAACAGCAAGGGGCTGACATTTTCATAGGTGGCACAGACGGTAAACAAGCAGAGAGGTCAAGCAGAGCATCTGTGGCTCCTGGGTGCTGAGGAGAAAAGCAGAGTAGGAATGGGAAGAGGAACCTGCGGAGCAGGTAAGGAAAGTCAGTCAGCAAAAGGAGGGACGAAGCAAGCCAGGAAGCGACTGCACAAGACAACAACAAGTGCAAAAGTCTGGAGGCAAGGACGTGAGGACAAACATGGAGGCCTGTGTGGCAGGGAGACGGGATGAAGTCAGGGTGAGTGATGAAGGGCTATATACTGCTGCCAGTATAGACACTGGCTTGTAATCCAGGGAGGCAGCAGCCACTGGAGAGTTTTCATCTGAATAGGACCCAGCTATAGGGAGGGGGCCAGGGAGGCTGAGGTAGAGACGGAGGCCAGATAAGAAGTGACACTGCCCTGGGCCAGGAGGACGGCAGGGAAGGCAGCAGAGGTCAGGTTCTGCCACGCAGTCAAGAGAACTAACCATGGGAGGTGTGAAGCGTCCCAGCAGCTGCCACACCACCATGCGGTCTGTGCCGTGTAGAGTACAGCCCACAACTCTCCCTTCTGAGCACTCGCGCCCTCCAGGGCTGGCAGGCTTCCATGCGGCCTCCTCATCCCATGCTACTCGTGAAGGGACCCAGGCCAGACCAGAGCAGCGCACTGAGGGCCACGTGGCCAGGCAGGATGCGGCGCTGCAGAGGCTCACGCCGGACTCTGCCTGCTTCACTCCTAAGAGCTCTAACTTCCGGCATGGAGTGAACCTTCAAACACCTTCCATTCCCTGCTGTCTGAATCTGTTGTACCACTACAGCAAAACATTCAGCGTTGGGAATGTGCAAGGCATAGACACTCGAGTTCCAGCACCGCTGAGGGCCTCCTCGCTCTGTCCTCAATGGCAGAAGAGAGAGGGCAAGCTGGTGAGCATGGCATGAAGCCTTCTCTAGACTCAGGCCCACAAGAAGGGGAGCAGCCTTTATGTCTTCTAGAGACTTGGCCTTAGTGCCGCTTTGCTGGCCTCAGGATTTTGGAGAAGAAACATTCCATCCCCACCCGAGGTCCTCTTAGTCATTCTCTGCAGTCTCCTCGGATGCAGCTGGTCCCCCTGAGCCCTGCGGACGCCTCTCCTTACTCCCCTAGATGAAGCTGCTCCCTCTCCACACGGTTTCTCCTCAGCATCACACGGAAGTGGCGAATTCTCCAGTTAAACTCTTCAGTTTCTTTTGTTAGCCTCAGAATAGTTCCTGGCTGTGGGCTTGTCCGGCACATTCCAGAAGGTTAAGCAGCTTCCACACAGAAAGACAGGACCAGGTCCAGGCTCCTGGGCCCCTTGCTTTTGAAAAGCATGCTATGTTTTCTTTCACAAGGTGCTTCCATAACCCAGGTCTTCTCCGATCCTCCTAACACCCTGATGAGGTGCCCAATTCAGGATGGCACAGAGTAGGGAAGTGAACCGCAAGACCACACAGCTGTCTAAGGGAAGCACCTGGGACAGGCTGCAATGTTCTCCTAGATGTTCTTCAGCCAAAACTAGGGCTCCTGGCCCCATCTTTGGTGCCTTCATCTGGGCCTCCTTATGTGGTCACTTGCAGCCCATGAGCCCTGTGGCTGGCCCTGAACCCAGGGGAGCCTCTGGGTGGCAGGCATGGGGATGGGGATCTGTGGTGCAGTGTCCTGGGCTCTTCCTGCCAGGTAACCCTGAGTGCTGTGCTGCCCTGCCCTTGCTCCACACACAAACACTCAGGCTGGGCTAAGGGCTTTCTAGTCACTCCTTCACAAACGGCAGCCGAGCATCTCCTGTGCGGCCGCCAGTATGCAGGGGCTGGGAACTGTGGCGAGCAGGCAGGACACAGGCAGCCCCGTGGGCCCAAAGGGCCTCCGGAACATCTGTGCTCCACACACCCAGCATCCTCAGCTGTTCCCACTCTGCAGCCGCTGCCTCCCATGTGCCTATCCCACACAGACTGGGCCCCCTGCAGGTAGGGATGGGTCTAACACCTGGCTCTGTCCCCCAAACCCAGCAACCAGCCAAGTCCTGCCTTCTGTGGACCATTTTCCAGCCGAACTGAACAAACCATGAATCTGAGCATTTGGGGGAGGAAATTTGGCTCAGGGAGGACATGCTGACCGGGCCAGCCAGCTGTTTTGTTCAACTAGCCCTGGACACTTGAGGCTGCACAGACTATGACAACACACGGAGATTACTGGTCTAGCTTTTATGTTTTATCTGAATGACCCAAAGCATAAAACAAAAGCAGCTCAGCAGCCACAGCCTGGGCAGAAATCCTATTTCTAGACCAGACTACTCTTCAGATCCAACATTAACCAGCTCTGGCTGAGAACGGTTGAGCCAGCCCCAGCCTCAGTGCTTCTACAGGCTGAGCCACGTCTCCTGGCCAAAGACGGGGAAACTCAGACCATGTGAGGTTCTTATGTGAGGCAAGAACTTTCTGGACCTTAATCCGCCAAAAGTGAGATCCTCCCAAGTCTGACACCTCCCTTTCCGAAGCCTTGTAACCTGTTAGTAGATGTCCACATCATCTCACTGCAGACAGAACCATTCCTCAGTCCATGCCAGATGGATGCGGCTCACTCTTCCCCTCCTGCCTCAGATCCCAGCACACAAGCATGCGCCACAGAGAGATGGATGAGTTCCATATTGTCAGTGATTTCCTAGAAGATGGACCCCATCTGTCCAACCCTAAAACACCAGCCAGGCAAAATCCCAAAGAGAAACGGCCATTCCCAGGGTAAGGTCCACAGTGCTCTGTCCTGCTAGCGCAGCTCCTGTCTGCAGAGCTCTAACCACACTTGCCACACCCCTCTCTCCCCAGCTGTGCCCTGCACGGTGCCTCGGGTCCCTTTGCTCTTCCTGCACCTGACACAGCTAGCTCCTCCTGGCCTGTAAGAAGGTCTGCCTGGCTCTTGGCCAAAGGAAGATGTTTATCCTGTTATCACTTACAGTAGCACATGAAAAGCAGGACACAACATAAACATTCAACAACAGAGGAAGGACTATACCTCAGGGTGTGCCCAGGTAATAACATGCTATTATTCTTGAAAGCTCATGGGACTCACAGACAAAAAAAAATTAAGTAGAACATAAAAATATTATCCACACAAGATGCAGACTATTCTTAAACCTTATGTCCAGGGAGACAGAAGTCAGAAGGAGGCAAGGAGCAGGGGAAACAGGTGTTTGGAGAGTGCATTTGTGAAAGAACGCATTTCGCTTTGAATTAGTTATTGCTCTCGTCCTGTCTGTGAAGAATTTAAATAATTTTCAGAAAAGCAGGAAGGTGGGACTGGAATATCTTCATGGTAGCAACTATTTTTAAAGAACAGAGAGTTCTGTAGGAAAATGGATGCCCTTTGAGACTATAACATTAAATGAAATAAATCAAACACAAGCTAAAAAGAAGAGCTAAACAAAAGACTGGCAATAGGAACTAGGGAGAGGATCAAGAAAAAGAGGGAGGAGAAGACAGGAGGACAGAAGAAAGAGATGAAAAAAGTAATGGATATGTGTACACACAAAGAATGTAATCATTACATATTGCCAATGTGTACTAATAAAAAATAAAAATTGAGGGCCAGGGAGTTAGCTCAGTGGATCTGGCGCCTGTCTTGCAAGCACAAGGACCAGGGTTCGATTCCCCGGTAACCACATACGATACTGGGTATGGAGACACACCCAGCAGCAATCAGCACCACATACCACAGTGCCGGGCGTGGTGGCTCACACCTGTAATCCCAGCACTCAGGAGGCAGAGGCAGGAGGATTGCTGTGATGTGAGTTGGAGGCTGAGCTCAGGGCCAGCCTGAACTACAAAGCGAGACCCTGTCTCAAATAATAGCAGCATTTTACTACACACTGGTCAGCTCAGGAATGAGCTCTCAAGCTGCATTTCCAGAAGAAAAACGTTCAGGTAGGAAAACTCTCACCAGGCGTAGTAACATGCACCTATAACCCCAGCTACTTGGGAGGCTGAGACAGGAGAGATGCAGGAGCCCAGCCTGCACAGCTCAGAGCAACTGTCTCTAAATAATTAAATAGGATGAGGGTGTGGTTCAAGGCTCCCTGAGTTAAAGCCCCAGTATGAGGGGGATTCTCTCTTCCGAGGTCTAGCGAGGACACGAGAGCCCAGCCCCCAGTACTACATTCTAAAGGATTCTATCAACCCCATCCTGAGAAGAACTGCCACAGCTGCAGGGTGGCCGACAGCAGGCTCAGGGGCTTCCAGAGCCTGAGACCTCACAGAGTAGGACTAGCACCAAGGAGGTGACAGATTTCACTCAACAGAAAGTGAGCTTCCTGTCACTCGAGACATCCAGGGCAGACTTGAGACCTTCCGCTGAGAACACTTTAGAGAGGCAGATCGATTTCATATACATGTGGGAGATGCAAAGTGTATTTATTACAAAGCTATACAAATCAGAACACCCTGAGTTATCTCACTGAGTCTTCACCAGATTTCACAGATGACAGCCTGAGACTTAAGAAGGAGAAACGGTTCGCTGTTTGCAGGGCCAGCTGAGCAGGGCTGGGAACTCAGATCTGACCAACTCCAAAGCTCCTTCCTCTCACTCCCCACTTCTAACTTTAAATATCTCACTGTTGAGCAAAAAGAAAGTTTCAATCCTCTCTGGACTTCTTCCCACTGCGGGATATGAAGGTCTTGGTTTTTCCCTCCGTGTGTTGTGTCCTGGGAAACAGCTGGCCTGGCCAAGACGGTGGTGGCCCATCTATAGGGTCGGAAGCCGAGGTCTACCAAGCCAATCCCTCCCCAACTATCCCCAAAGCCATTCCCACTGCTGCAGATGCCAAACAGGATAGAAGCCCAGGGCACTTCCTATGCACTCCCAGGTCCTCGCTGGTGCTGGAGAGTGAACTTGGAAAGCAGTACAAGGCCATGGGCAGAGCGCCAGATGAGGCATCAGGAGGAGCCTGGCTTCCATCACCACAGACTAGCTAGCCTCTGCGCTGCTCTTCTAACCTATTCCTGCAAAATGGAACCAATCCACTGACCTGGTCTGGTACAGACCGTCGCAGGGCTGTGCCCACAATGCCCTCTCACATTTCATTCTATGATCTTCTATATGCCTCTCGAGTCAAAGCTGTGAAGTCCCCTCTCTGAAGTCACCTACTCTGTGAGGTCTTCCTGGTCACCTTCTATCCCCAGGCAAGTAGGGTCCACTCTGTGCTTCTCTTCACCAAGAACATCCCCTATCCTTGGGCCATTTGTACAACTGCAGGTCTCAGAGCAGACGCCATGTGTGCCCAACTGCCCAGCATGCCCTGCCCAGCCAAACCCAGCATGCCCGGTGAGGTCCTGCAGGTTCCATGAGCCCTGCCTGCGACCCGGATGTGGTGCCATGGCCACCTGCTCTTCTCCTTTCCCTCTCCCCAGACCACAATCTTCTCTCCCTTCTCCAAGTCCACACTGTCCAGCTCGCGGCTAGGTACACAGCGGACCATGACTACCTACACCCAGCTGGGCCCTGCAGCAAGAGTGCCCTGGAGCAGCAGCATCCGTGCCTTCCCCCTACTGGGCCTGACCAGACTGAGGCAGGACAGGCTCCCTCCCCCAGCCCAGCCTGGACACACTACCCTAGGTCCCTGCCAGGCCGGCCACTCCAGCTCGGGCGCACTCATGCTGAGCTGGCAGGCACTCCGTGTTCCCCACCATCTCGTGCCTATAAAGGCCCGTGTGGCGCCAGTGGTGATGGAAACTTCATTCCAGTCTGGGTCCCCATGAGCCCCATCTCTCTGAGGCCACACTCAGCGGAACCTCCTGTCTACACCCACCCAGAGCACTCTGCTGTCAGTCGGATGGGGTGGGGGGGAGTAGGGGGGTGTTAGAGGGCGGGGGTTAGAGACAGTGGTGAGACAGGGGCCACCTGCCCAGGGAGAAGTCTCAGGTGGTGCAGAACCAGCGCGTGCCTCTCGTGGAGCAAGGGAGGGGCAGAGAGACCTGGCTTCCAGCCCTCGCGCCTTCCTCCTCCAGGAAGCCCTCCTGGATGCCCATCTCACTGGCCCTGGCCTCCCTGAGCTGCCCATGCCTCTCCCCCCACACTGGGATTTCCTCCAGGTTAGGGCAGACATGTTCTTCTGAGTCACCCACCTCTGGGCTGGGGACAGAGCAGCACCAGTAAGCATTTGCAGGGTGGACAAATGGATTTGAAACCCTGAAGTGCAAAGCTCAGACACCTTTATTCTTCTCTAGAATGAGAATTTAGCCAACTTCCACCACACTCACCCCAAGGGCCACACATGGCCCTGGGGCCCAACAGATGAGATGTCTGGGAGATGGCAGACCGAGCAGGGGCTGGGCAGCTGGCTCCTCCCCAAAGCTGTGCTAAAGGGTGGAGTAAGAATGGTGCACAGCAGCACTTCCAAGGTGTGGTCCAGAAAGCATCACCCAGAAACCTGCCAGAAATGCAAACTCTCAGACCGCATCCCAAGCCTGTGGAGTGTAGGGACTGGGCCCAGGAACCTGCCCCAGAATTCTAGGCACGGGGTCGTTAGGCGCCAGTTTCACCATGGCTGAGTCTCTTCAGTTCCCCCTCTTAAGATGGGGACAAGGACACAGGAGCACATGCTCACAGGGAGGCCTGGGAGTCCTGCCTTGCAGCCCCACGGCGCGGGGATGGAGCAGCAACACAGCCCAGGCTGGGATCAAGACACGTTCCCCCTCGGGACCGAAACGACGCTGTCCCAGAGGGATGCCAGGCTCACAGCCCACCAATGCTGGCAGGAACTGGTGAGCTCCGATGCACCCAAGAGGAAACTGAGGCCCAGAGTGAGCCCAGACTGGCTGGAGGTCACAGAAGTGAGGTGTGAGCACAGCCAAGGACACGGGTTTCAAGGGGGACTGCAAACAGAAGGGCCCTTCAGAACCCTCCACCATTACAGCCCAGGGGCAGTGGGACAGGCCACCTCAGACGGCACTGCTGACCCCGACTCCTGACTCCTACTGCTGACCTGCACCTGGTGAGAGGCTCACACGGGCTGAGGTCAGGCTGAGGACTGTGCCACCTCACCCAGCAACAGCCTGTGTCTCGTGGTAAAGGAGGGACAGAGGGTCTGCACTACCCCCAAAACCCTGGACTCCCCTAACCCTCAAATCCACCTTCATTCTGCTATCTCTGGACCTCCCTTTAATGCCAGTGAGGACTCAGAAATCATCCCCTTGGGATTTTATTCCACTTTTAAAGATGAGGTCAGAGACATCTGATGATTTTGTCAGTAGTCACAGCTTGAGCAGGACGACCTGACAGGGAAGCCTTGGGTCCATCCGTGCCCCTGCCATTTCCTGAATCAGAGGCCCTGGTTTGTTTTTGGCTCAGCCTCAAGTGAGGACATGACAGGGCAAATAGCAGCCCGGCTCTGAGCAAACCCAGATCACCTGCTGGGGCTGTGGAAATGCGGGTGTCACTGTCTGTGCCTCAGTGTCCCTCACATCAGTGGAATCTCAAGAAGACACAGAGCAGTGAGTCCAGATGCAAACTGCGTCTTCAGGCTCCCGACTCGGCTGCTTCCATCGCGGCTGGCACCATCTTGCCACCTCTGTCACTGAAACCTCCTCCAAGGACCCATACCTACCCTGCCACCTCCTCCCCACCTGGCCCGAGGGCCCAGGCCGGAGCCAGCCGCCAGCAGGACTCTATCCAAGTGTCCTTAGGCAACAGAAGGCGGAAAAGATTCAGATTTAAAATTTCTTGAACAGAACCTTCTTTTATTTTAAGGAAGAAATCACAGAATTGGTTCAGGAACAAAAAATAAATCCCTGGGTTCGGTTTGGGATTCAGCAAATTAGCAGCATTTGCTCTGGTTTGGGGTTTGAGGTTTTGGTCAAGTCTATGGGAAACAATTGGGACACGGTGCTCCACGGGCCCAGAAGGGTCAAGCTCGCTGGCTCCATCTGAGGGACAAGGTAGAAGCAAAGCCCTTTGGGGAGTACGGTCCACCTTCCGCCAAGAGCAGTCAGCCCAGGTGTGGACAGAGAAGGGCCACCTGACCCCGGCTCCGTGTCCTCCTCCCGGCGGGCTGGGTGTCCAGCCATCCACCTTTGCCCTGTCCTCGCACAAAAACCCAGTCCAGAACTACACCTGAGACCCACTGCATCTGCCAGGCCTGCCCTGGCCTTGCTGATGATCTGTTCCCCTCCCACCACTCTGCCCGAGGTCCCTGCCATACACATATCCCTTACAGAAAATCAGGTTGAACCAAGCCGAGTCACTGGACTGCCCTTCCGGTATTCTAGGTTTGTATCCTGCGCCCGCTCCCCTCCCACTGTGCCCTCTAGCACCCTCTAGGGCCCAGCCAGGGCCAGGCCCGGCCCCTCCACCTCTCTTGTACCTGCGAACTTCAAAAACTCTGAAAGTAACAGCAGCTATTCACACTTGCCTTGTGCTGGAAGCAACATCAATTCTGGCAAATGTGCCTTCAAGCCCCACTCTCTGAGCCTCATCTGCAAAATGGGAACGTTAATAACGCCTGTTTTGCAGGGTCTCAAGGATGAGGCGCCGGAAGGCGCAGCATGTAGCAGAGCACCGGGCACTCTGTAGGTGCCCAAAAAACCCGAGTTCTTCCCGACTCCAAGAGGAGGACAGCACCTACCACCTTCGACACCAGCAACCACAGAGCACCCAAAGGGTATAACAGGCTCACGCTTGGGCTGACGCTCCCACCGCCAGGACCCTGTCCGGGGTGCCATCTGGAGATTAGTTATACTGGATAGTTACTCACTGTTCAGCCACTGTCCACCAACTCGCAACACTGGTGGAAGGCGAGGCTGTTTCTGCACATGTGCAGTGCTCAGCCTGTCCCTCAGGACAGCACACAGAGGTACACAGCAGCCAGCAGCTCGCCAGCATCACCCGTGCAGCAGTGACAGGGCTGGGACCAGAATTCAGCTCTGCCTGGCCTGAGAGGCAGCCTCGCCTCCTCACACTTAAGCCTGTTCCCAAAAGTTCTGTCCCATGCCCTGGCCATCAGTGCAAGCCGTGGACAGCCAGAGGAAACAGCCTAGTTGGGAAAGCAATAAAAATGTGGGTTTTCTTGCTAAACAAATTAGTTTACATCTGGTGATGTGCAAATAAATAGAGGGGCCCAGACCAGACATCTCCCAGGGCCTGGGCCCCACTCCGACTGGACCAGCCCCAGGCACCCGCGAGGAGCACCCTCTCCCCTCGGCTCTCACGCCATCCTTCGGATCAGCCACACCTCCTCGCCTGTGCTGTACTGCCTGCGGCTCCTACTGCCCTTCTCCCTCTTAGGAGGAGCAGGCTCTGGCCTCCTTGTATGTGAACTGGAAACAATGACCTCTGCTTGCCAGAGCCCCAGGGAAAATGAAACACCTGCAGCCCCTGCCTCGGTGTCCATTCCTTAGAACAGGACCTGGAAGTGGCCACAGCGAGTCGTCCCACAGCACCTACAAGGAGATTCGGTCACTCACCAGGCATCAGGCAGGAAGTCAAGTTTCCGGGCCACAGTCCCAATGCTTTCTAGTTCACACTAATGGGGAAAACTAGACCCTGCCATCCCTTGCTGCAGAAGAGGGATGGAGCTGCAGAGACGCACGGAGCTTACAGCCTGCTCGGTGTACACCCCCACAACCACACGGTCCCCCCAGAAGCCAGAGGCCCTGCCTTCCCGGGCTTCAGGGTTAACCAGAAATGTCACCTGGTCTCACGAGCCAGGACCCAGACCCAGTTGGCTGCAGCAGGGCAAGTGAAGCCCCTCAGTCTAGGGGAGCTGAGGGAGGAGGAAGTCCCCACCCTCTCTAGACCTCAATCTTCTTAACTGTTAAAGAAGAGCAGAGGACACACTGTTCCCCAAGGGCCCTTCCCAGCCCAAAACTCTGGCTTCTCTGGGCCAAACCTCCTGATCCATTTCTAGTGTCCAGCGGGGCACACCAGTGGTCCCGGTGCCAAACCAGGCAAACCTAGCGCTACCGCACCAGCCCTCTGGGCCTCTGCAGCCTGGGAGGTCACCCTCCTTCCTGCATCTTCTCACTGAGCCCCTGTCTCTACAGCCGGGTTCTCAGGAGCAGTGGGAGGATGTGGGGGAGCAGCTGCATCTCCCTTTGCTTCTCTCCCTTAGCTCCAGGCGAACAGGGGCCTCTGGCGGGAAAGGAAGAGGTCCATCGGTGGGAGGAGCCCACAGCTGAGCGCCCCACCAGCTGGACGACTGTGGGAGCCATGTCCACAATGAAAATAAACCTCCAAACAGCCTTAAAATAACTACAAGGCATTTCAGGAAGATTGTATTGTTGAATTTACTGTTTGTTTACTGAGACGATCTGAGCTGGGATTCAGATGAGAAGAGGGGAGACCAGATGCGAGGCCGCACATCTGACCCGAAGCATCTGCTGCTCTAGCAGGAGCCCCGCATGCTGGAGGGTGGGGTGTCCAGAAGAGACCAGACCCCAGCCCAAACCATCCCCCCAATAAAGCCACTTCCTCTGTTCACACAGGGCCAGGCAGAGGCTCACATTTGGGCTTCAGAAGCACAGAGATTTAAGTTCGAATCCCAAACACATCCAGACAACTTCCTGCACTGCTCAGTGCCTGCCACCTCAGGACAGTGCTGTGCCCACTGAGCACTAGGAAGGAGGCCTGGAAGCCCCATCCAGCACATGGAGCCCTCCAAGATCCCACTGTCCCACTCATTGTCTTCACTGCAAAGCAAACTCAGGCTGCAGACCACCGGCCCTCACCCCCCAGGCAGCCTGGCCCTGGCCCTTGTCCTCACAACCAGAGTGACCGGATACAGCAGGTGTGGAAATCACCTGTTCCTTAGGCCCCGTGCCTGGGAACTTCACAAGGTCAGCACCAGGCTGGGCGCACTGGGTCCCCAGTACGCTGTCCACGGCTGGACCCAGAGCACTACTGTGTGGAGTTGGGAGGCAGGGAGATCTCTATTTGTGCCATGCACAGGAAGGGCTAGACAGATGTCTATCCTGTCGTAGCTACTAAGAGCTTTAAAACTTCATTTATAATACAGCATTTGCCCTGCATATCCTCATAAGCAAAGGTAAGAAGATGGGCCAAGGATTTAGCTCAGTGGTTCCGGCACCTGCCTTGCAACTGGAAGGGCCCAGGTTCCATCCCTGACAACCACATACAACAATGCTGGGCATAGAAACTCACCCACTAGCAATCAGTACCACATACCACAGTGCCAGGTGTGGTGGCTCACGCCTGTAATCCCAGCACTTGGGAGACAGAGGCAGGAGGATTGCTGTGAGTTCAAGGCCGAGCTCAGGGATAGGTGAACTACAAAAATGAGACCCTGTCTGTCAAAAAAAAAAAAAAAAGGTAAGAAGAGAGATTTCCATCTCGCAATTGCACAGATGGGAATACAGAGAACCTAACCGATTACGGAAAACGACTTCCTCAGTCTCAAGTCCATGTTCTTTGGCAGGAAGCAGGTGCCCTGCACTTCATGAGCACGGGGCTGGCTACCCACCGGCACCAGGACCAGACTGGGGTGCTGGGACAGGAGAGACAACACAATGTCCACTGTTGCCTGAGTTGTGTTAACCTCAGGCAAGATACTTAGCCTCTCTGAGCCTATTCCTCCTCCTGCAAAATAGATACTAAATCCCCTTTCCTTGAGAACATTAAATGTCATCAGAAACGGAAGTGCTTTGGAAACTGTAAACAGCATGGACTGGTAGTGGAATCATCCTGTTCATACAAGAAAAGGTTTGAAAACTCACACAGCCAGAACACAAGTCCTATCTGGGGAGTTGATACAGGCACGTGTGTATGTGATGTGCCCCACACACGGGTATGAATGAGTAAAGAAATGAATAGCACCCCCAAACCAAAGCCACGCCAGCCGAAGAGTAATTCTCCCTAAGAACTCAGTGGAATGAATAAAATATCAGCTCTGAGTGCCCTGCTGTTTAAGTGCGCAGGACAAGACGAGACGAGAGGCTTGGAATCACTGTGTGAGAGCGTGTTTTCCTTACTGCCTTGATGGTGCACTGCCCTGAGAGATGGCATGCGCTGTGCCACCCTCCAACATATCCACCCTGCAGCAGAGAGCAGACAATGTTTCCCAGGCCCTGAGCCGAACCACATCCACATGTACCAGGGTCTGAAGAGGGCATGAGGGCCCCTCGCCCCAGCCCTGCGTCCCCATGCACCTCTAAGCAGCACAGGGTAAAGAAGAGATGCCGCTCTTCACGGCCCTGGCCCTCCGTGTGCACAGGGTGGGGGGCATGGCTCGCCTCGCCCTTGAGCACACGGCTGTGAGCACTGGACATGGTGACTGGCACACAGCATGCCCTTCCACAGTGCTGCTCATCAGAACAAGGGATGCAGCTTACACTGGGCAAAGACCGGACAGGCATAGCTGGCTCACTGAGGACCTGGCAGGGGCAGGTGCTCGGCCTCATGCCCTCTCCAATCTCATCCACTCCGCAGAGCCTCATACACAGCTGGCCGTTGGGAACTGCTCTCAGCACCCTCCTCTGACCAGCCCTGACCCGTCCCACACTTCGTGCCCACTCTATGCCATACTAATTAATCACTCTGTACGCGACTTTCCAAGTGCTCTTCATCTCTCAACCAATTCATCAGCTCTCGGGAGAACAAAGGAAATCTGAAGGTGGCATGCTGCATGCAGTAAACTCTTGGCACGGGCCACCAGGGCCATCCCAGCGCCACACAGCACGTCTTGCTATAAAGGTGCGGAGCCCCTTCCTCTCCAGAGCCCCTCAACACTTGGCCCCAGGACCTACCTGCCACTGCTCAGAAGCCACCAGGAGAGGCCAGCCCTGGCATCAGGGATGAAAGATGTGTCCCCTATGTCCCTGTGAGGAGCAGAGTCTGGCAGCAGCCCTGTCCCCACCTCTCCTGGGAGCTGCACCGGAAACACACTGAGCACCCTGCGCACAGCGCCATCCTCCAGGGCTGCTTTGCATAAGGGATGCTGGGCTCCAGGGATAAGAAGCTGCTGGTGCTACAGGCAGGTGACTAGAATCCACCATGCTCCCGTCTGTCCCCATGAGCAATCACTGCAGGGGCAGGGCCAGGTGGGGGGAGGGACCAGGAGAGCCTCCACCTAGTCCTGGCCCACTAGTTGGGGAGGAACTGTCTTTCAGAGTGCAGCAGGAGCTTGGTACATGGTACCAGAGGAGAAAGGAAGCAAAGATGTCTCAGACCACACCCACTGTACAGATGGGGAGACTGAGGGCCAGAAGAAAGAAAGCACTGATACACTGATGGGTCAAACACACGTCCCTGACGAGCTCAGCACCTGGTGCGGATCAGAGAATAACCAGAGGGTCCCACCGATAAGTACAAAATAAGCCACGAATGCGAGAAGGGCAGGACAGGACTCCGAGAGCCATCGAGGGCTTCCCTGCAGAAGTGGGACGCACTGAGGCACAAAGAAGGTTTGCAGATTGAGGGAGCAGAGTAGGAGAACGCATTCAGGCCAAGTGCAAAGGCAATGAAGCAGCAGAAAACAGGGCTTTAGAATGTGAGGAAAAGGTGAACCTGGACCACGGCTTGTGATGGTGGTCAGGGCTCAGGACATTACACAGGGAGAACCTGGATAGGAAGAACAGCGCTTTGCACAGTCCCTTCGGGCCTGAGATGCAGGTGTGACCCGCCAGGCTGCCAGAGCAAGGACAATTTATTGAAGCTCAGTTTCTTAATCAACCTTATTCTGCTGGGGCTTAGAGCTGAATCCTTTCCCCAAATTGGACATTTGTGGGCCCGGAAGAGACAGACAAGCAGTATGGATGAAGTGTCCACATTCCGGCTGGGAGGGTAAGGGCTTTGGTGTTCCTTCCTGTTACTCCAAAAGCTCCTGGCCAGGCCGGGGCACGGCAGTGTCTCCCTCAGCTTCCTCGAGTGCTTCCTCCTACCGTACCTGCAGCCCTCCGTGAGCTCCAGGCAGAGGAGGCCACACGCAAGAATGCAAATGTGCTTTTCAAAGCATCGTGGTCTGTAGCACCCCCTCCAGCGTGCAGACACCAGGATCTCAGGATGCGGTGCCCTTCTGTCCTTGGGGGGCTGTTCCACGGAGGCAGCAAGTGCTGCTCACAGAGCACCTTTGGGCCCAGGGGCGGAATCCAGCTCCCCCTGCCATTTCCAGAGGAGCCAGGCTGCCAGGACCCACAACACCCAGGACTGGCGCACAGCTTGCATGGGAGGTGTGGAGATTTACGGAACATATAAACCAAAACTTCTGCCTCGCCTTCGAAAGGTTCCCCTGTACCCCTGACATCTGGGCTGACATGGCTGCGAAGATCCTCTCGGGGACCTCTGCAGAAAGTCTCATTTTACACAGCAAGGGGCAGCTGCTGGCAGAAGTCAAATCTCTCCCTGGACAGCTGCTTCTTCAGAGAGAGCCCCATCTTTTAGAAGAAGAACGGAGGTCCCTCCAGTGCCTGCTGCAGCAAGCCCCAGCTTCTCCTCACCAGCTGAGCGGTCCAAGGATGCGGCTTTGCCTAAATCTTCGAACACAGCCACACCCAGAGGCCAAGGAGAGGGAGCCCACCGCTCAGGACTCAGCTAGGAGAGGGACAAGCCTGAGGGATGGGGCTGCGGGTGGGAGGTCAGACAAGCTTCCCAGAGTGGAGTCCTGGAAGTCCAGGGCAGCAGGGAGGCAAGTGAGTGGGCATGCGAAGGGGAAAGGGCGATACCTGCCCCTCTGGCCCCTGTGGACCTCTCCATCACGGCTGCAGGGGCAAGCGGAGGCCATGGAGGGGGACACACTGCCACACACGTCCCAGCACCCCATCGCCATCGCAGCCCGCAGACATACCATTCCTTGCGGCCGCCCCGCCGCGGAGGACTGCGTCCCCAGAGCGCCGTGGTGTCTGCGGGGCCGGGCGCGATCTGTTATTATCCCCCGTCAGCACTGCCGGCCTGTGTACATTCCTCCGTAATGAGTCTGACCCTCCTCAGCAATGTTTAATCAGAGCCTAATCGACCCTGGCTTTGATCTGCTACATTTTCTGCAAAAACCCCAGTACCTGATTTTTACAATCTGATTAGCATGCTGGCTCTCCGAAGCCAAAATTACCCTATGCCACAGAAATCCCTGCTGAGTTCTTTGGGTTTTTTCCCCCCTTGATTTCAACAAGTTGTCTCTTGGGACAACTGTCACTGCCCCCCTTGACAGTCCGCTCCCCGGCCAGTTATAACGTCCCCACCTCCTGTCTCCTCTGGCCGTGTGATCTGTCCTCTACACTGCAGCCAGTCTTGTCAGAACCACTGAGTCCACCCTCCCCACCCACACCCTGGCCCCAGGAACTGCTGCCCATTGAGCCGGCAGAGCCAGGCTGTGACCCTCCCAAGCACAGGTTCCGACCCTGTGTTCCACCCAGGCCTGTGCCTGTGCCCCTCACTTGAACCTCCCAGGACCCCCGCAAGGACACAAGGGCACCCACCCTGGGGGTAAGCCATGGGAGAATGCAATGTGGGTGTGGGGTGGCCGGACCAGGTGTGTCCTCAGAGGGTCCTGGCATGACCAGAGTAAATAAGGAGCCCAGAAGCCGTCGGGAGGCCTGTTCCTTTCTCCCTGCGGTGACTCCGGTTCTGTATGCCCACAAATGAGGCGCTGGCAGGTGTGAAAGCCCCAAGAGCTGCAAGCCACTTCCTTCCCTTCTTGCCTGGCTCTGGCTGCAGCTCCCACCTTGCCTCTTCCTTCGGCACATCCTGGGAAAAACCCTTCCCTTCACTCCAGGAAAGGCTGGGCTCCAGCCCAGGCTCTGCCCCTCAAGGCTGTGTGACCTCCACTAAGTCACCTGGCCTCTCTGAGCCCTATTGTCCTTGCCAGCCCTGGGACAGCAGCCGGGTGTGTGGCAGGCTGCAGTCAGCCAGGTGGCATCCCAGTCCCGGTGAGACCTTGTCAGACTCTCATCAGGGTCAGTCTTCTCTGCAAATACCCCACAGGCAGCACAGCTGCCCACTGGGCCTAGGAATGCAGCCTTGGCTGGCCAAGATGAATCCGTCTAGTCTATATTTTGACTTGTCCCTGCACAATGCACCCCCAGCCCTTGGCAGAGGCAGGACACGGCAGTGGGGGGAGGGGGGGCCAGGAGCTCTCCTTCCCTCCTTAGGTGGACCATGACTCCCTTGAAAGCCAGTGCCCATCTTCTACACTCTTGCCCCCACCTCAGTCCTCCAGGAAGCCTCCTGGGACTGGTGCAGGGACCTGGCCCCTCACCTGCCCTCTTGTCTCCTCTGACATCTTATACCTACTGCAGGTTGATGCCTAAGTCTTGTTCTCCCCACTGCTGAATAAATAAGTATTCTTCTCAGTTTTTCACTGAGGATATGTCTTGCCCAGTGGCAGAGAACTCTGGGGTACTGAGAGAATGCCAGGGGAACCTGCTGGCAGAGACTCTAAGGGCCTGGGGAGGCACCAGGTTTTCTCCCCGGTCAGATGCCATCGATGGCAGCACCGAGAGTAGAGAAGCCAGCCATGGCAACTTTCAAAGTGGCAGCAGCGTGCCTTCAGTGGCACTTCGTGGTCCCTGAGCTTCCTCTCAGGCTATCTGAGCATCTCCTTCAACAGCTCTCTGGGTCCAGCAGCACATCCAGAGCACAGCAGACGGCAGGGAAGAGCCGGCTCCTGCTCCGACACACATGAGGGCCGAGACTCAGGGGAGGCCCACAGAGGTGACGTCTAAGCTGGACTTCCGGAAGCTGGCAGGAAGCACCGCCCAGCACCAACGTCAGGGCAGGCCAAGGTGCCATGACTGGGGGAATGGTGCACTGTTCATGTGCCTGTCACAAAGGTGGCAGAGGGGTGGGTGGGTGAAAGGAGCCAAAAGGAAAGACTCTGGCTCCCTGGGGACCCTGAGAGGGAGGGGAGCCTGGGCACAGGCCACAGACCAGAGCAGGCAGCCCACGGCCAGCCGAGCCCCACATGGTAGGAAGGTCCTGTTGGGTATCCTGGGGGCTCTTGACGGACATCTGCCGCACTCTGCCAGGCAGCTCAGGTACCAATTCTCTCTATAGGAAGGAGAGCAGAGAGACATGGGGTCCTCGCCACCTCCAGTTCAAAGGCCCCTCAAAGGCATGACAGGTGTCGTTAGCCCTGCGATACCATGGGTGGGTGCCGAGCTCACCAATGCCCTCTGCCTTCTCCCTAATCAGTAAGAACAACTGTGAAGGTCAAGCGTACAGGGTATGTCCTCGGGGATGGCGGGGGCCGAGAGCAAGGCAAGGCTCCAGCACCCCATGAGGACGCCCACTCTGAAAGAGCACCCTCTCGTTAAGAGCCAGGATGTAGTGACCACCACTAGCCAGTGACAGGCGATAAAGCTGTCCTCGGGCCATCCCTGTGAGAGCACCATCCCCCATGTAGGGGGCTACAGAACAGGGAGGCACAGGAGGCGAGGATAGTGCTAAAGGCCATTCCAGGCAACCAGACAAGGGGAGACCAGGCAGGGAGCCAGCTGGGAGCCCGGAGAGACGGGGAGACTGCCCCCCAGGAAGGAGGGCTGCTGAGAACCCCACACACAGCCCTTGCAGCTGTCCCATGCTGGGAGCCCCACAGACCACACTAGTGAGCCCGGAAGCCGGGAGTGCTCTCCAACCTCCCACCTCCACATGGAGCCCGAACGCAGACTTCCTTATCCACCAGCCATGAGCCACAGAAAACCCCGCCTGCCTCAGCCTCCTAAATCAGGCCCGACCCGTCTCTCCAGGAACAAGGGAGGCATTTGGGATGTGCGTCCACCCCGGCTCTGCTGGGAGGGCCTGTGGTACGTCACTGACCGCACCCACAGATGGGTCCAAGGAGCTCAACCCCTTCGAACCTTCACCTGCTGCCTACCACCCACACCTGCTCACAGCCTTGCCCACGAGCCCCCATGTGCCAGCCGCTCTGCTTCCAGGATGTCACCTGCCATCTCTTCCAGCCTGAGGCCTCCTTGTAGCTTACACTGGCCCAGCCCCAAGGCATCCTGGTACCACTGCTTGATTCTGTGGTCCGGCCCTCAGCTGAGACAGGTCATTAGCCGCTGGGCTCCCAGCAGCTGGCAAGGAAGAGCAAAGAACAGAACTCCAGCGGCAGCACACCCTGACAGAGACAGGGGCTCAGAAGGCAGCAAAAGGGGGGCAAGCGTCACGCCCACAGCCTGCTCAGGACCACATAGGAGCACGGGAAGGCTCAGCAATCCAGCTCAGCCCCTGCCGGCAACTTGTTGGGGAATGGGGGGCCCAGGGCCTCTTGCTCTCTGAAAACCAGTGTGCTTCGGGCCACTGCTGGGCCTCCTCTCATCTGAGATGCACCTCACATCTGCCCACACGGCCCACCAAGCCCACGATGCAGGGAGGAAACTGATACATTCCATGCCTCCCAACCTCAACTGTTCCATTCGAAGGCAGTGCCGGCCCAGAGCCACAGCCTTGTCCAGCGCCGGTCCAATGCCACACAGCCCTCCATCTTCCTCCCTCAGTCACTCGGTATGACAGAGGGCAGAGACAGCTAAGAAATGGAAGTCCAAAGGTGGCATGCTGGAATCAGCCTCAACAGGAAGGGTGGGGTGGTGCTCTGGCAGAGGGACTGGCACCCATGGGACAGACTCCGTGGCTAGGTGTGCACTGTCCACAGGTAGGCCTGGAATGAAACCAGGTGTCGTGAGAACCACTCTGTATGGTTAGATGTGTGATCCTCATGACAACACGGGCACAGTTATTTGCCTCCTTTTTCTCGTAAGGCAGTTGAAACACAGAGATGAAGTTTCTGGAGATTGTCCAGGAGGCAGGTGTAGGGGCGGGAAGGGCTAAGCCCACGAGGCCGCGCTGCCTCTGAACCAGGAAGCAGCGTCCTCAGGCGGCCCGCTGGGTACCTGGAGGACTCACCTGGAGGGTAAACCAGTGGGCAAGTGAAAGCGCAGCCTGGTGTCTCCCCCTGTGACACGAGCCCCGTGCGCAGCTCCCCCCACACTGGCTGGGCCCACGCCATCCGCAGCCCTCTCCCCCAGTCACCCAGCTCTCCGCAGGGTGGTCCCCGGGTGTGAGAAGGCTCATAGGGCGGCCACTGGTCCTGCTCGGCCCGGGCCCAACTCCACTCATGCTGCTCTCTGGGCAGAGCCCGCCATGCCCTCGCCACGCACACCATAGTCCGGCCTACTCTGGCCTCTCCCGAGCTAAGGCCCCTGCTTCTGACGGCCCATCTCCCTCCATGGACTGACCTGGGGATCCCCACACAGTCTCCTTTCACCATCACAGTCTGCTTCTGATCATGGCAAAAAGCTGACCCACTCTGAAAGCCACGTCCTTTCTTCCCACAGAGCGCGGAGTCCTGAGAACCAAACCTCCCGTCCTGCAGGTTCCCATACCCTCTCAGGGTCAGCCTGCCCCATGCTGCTCCCCCACGTGTGTCTGTGGGTGCTGTGCCCACAGCTGCCTCGGGGCAGGGGCCAGGGGTTGGCCAGGGAGGCCCATCTGCAGTGCTTCCCCTCTGCTAATCCTTGACATCCCAAGAAAGCCTGCTTTTTTTTTCTTCTAATCCAACCTCTCTTTTCCTCTCAGTTAAAGAGAAAATTATTTGAAAAACAATTATAAAATAAATACCATAAAACTGCTTTTTGAGCTAACCATGTCACGTAACAATGCATACACCATGGCCACACTCCTTGCCCTGGAGCCCGGCTCATGTCCTATCCTTGCTCAAATGCTCTCCGTGGCTCCCCACTGCCTGAAGGATGAAAGTAGTTATTAGCACAGCCGTAAAACAGCAAGTGGGATCCAGTGTCCTTGGGATGTGTGTGGAAAGAATGCAGTAATAATACGAAGAATGCAAAAATCACAATAAAAATATCTAAGGATTACTGAGCATTTACTACGTGCTCTATATGTATTAACACTTAGATTCCCCTCATGGGTACATTAACCCTCACGACACTCTGCCAGGAGGGCCCCTGGCGGAGTCCAGGTCATGTTGAGACCAGGGCTCAGGAGGGAAGCTGGGTGAGTCCAGATCACCCCGACTTGGGCCTTCGGGCTGGCCAGGCACTGCCCCTGGAACCCCCACAGCACCCCCAGAGCCGCCGACCACTCAGCTCTACCAGGACTCCAGGTCTGCCAGGTCTGTACTGGCCCTTCTGCTCCCAAGGCCTCCCCTCTGCCAGCACCAGGAGAGTCAGGCTCGGTCCCTCTCATCCATCTCTCCCCTTCCAAGGCATCATAGGTGCACAGCACTTTACAGTGTCCACAGGTTCACCTGCCTCGCGTGAGCCTGTTTTGGAGAAAGGATCATCATGACACCCCGTGTATCCCAAGAGGTGTTTAATAACCCCGTCTTGAGACAACCTCCCAGAGACTTCTACTCCTACCCCTCCACTGTGAAGAAGCCCGGGAGAGGGCAACGCTACCAGCAGGGCTGAGGCCCACCTGCCTGGGGTCCTCTTGGCCTCTGGAGGCCACGCCTTGACAGCTACCTGGCCCCACAAGACTGGTCTAGAAAGCCCCTCTGTACTGTGCCTCTGACCGTCCACGGCCTCCGGATGCCACAGGACTGGAGAGGCAGCTGGCCTCCGCTAGGGATGGCTTTCAACAGCCCATGGGGCCAAAGGCCAGAACAGCTAAGTCTAGTTCTGGCACGTTCTCCCCACCCCCACCCCATCCCAGTCCCTCAGCACCCCAACCGGAGGCACCCCCACCCCAGCCTCTCGCCCCCACCCATGGATCCAAATTTCCATTCCTTCAGCGGCATGAGCTCAGTGGGGAGGCTGATTACAAGCAGCCCAGGCCGTGGGTCGCCAAGGGTGTGGGCGCCATAAAGCAGGCGCCATCTGCCGCGTGCATTGGCTGGGGAGGGGAACTCGGGGCGTCATGCTGGGCAGCTTCCTGAGCCTCGGTTTCCTCACCATGGTATCATCTGCTGCCTCACCTGACTGCAGACAGCTGCACAGCTCAGACTGATATGGATGTGGAGAGGCTTTGGGAAAGAGTAGAGAATTCAAACACCATGAGGCTCTTCCATTACTAACCCACTGGACGCACCTTCCCTGAGGGCCTGCCCACCACCCCACCCCACACCGGGCCACATGCTGGGGAATAAAACAGTACTGGTCCCTATGAGCTACCACCAGGTAGGGGAGACGCAGAAACAGACAACTGTCTGGCTGCACAGGCAGCCAGTGCTGTGTGGGTGGGTGCTACAGGGAGTGGAGGCCTGAGAGAGGCCTTGGCCCAGGCTGGGGAGTCAGTGAGCCTCAAAGAGCAGTGGAGGTGAGCCAGGAAGACGGACAAGCAGAGAAGGGCATGAGTGGCACCCAGAGATAGGCAGGTATGCTGCTTGCAGGGTAAGGCACTGGGACATTGGGCAGAGGGGACAACAGGGAGAAACGACACAGGCAAAGCACACCACACACGGCAAGCTCAGGACAGCTGAGGGCTCCGTGTTCCCTTTCTGCAAGCAGCTGACCTGGCCTGCACGGTTTCTACCCTTCCTTCCCAACAGTGGGATCAGGTTCCTACTGTTAAGAGCTGGCTCAGAGCCTCGGTGCCTAGCTCAGGGCCCTGCGTGGCAGCGGCCCATTAATCCAGCTCCCACAGGAAGCAGTCTCCCAGAAAGCATGTTCAGTCCATCAGGTGCTGCGGGGTCCCTGCTCCTCTTCCAGAGGATGTGTGTCCTTGGGCAAGTGACCAGAGCATCAGGGGTCACAGCAGATGGGGTTACTCAGGACTCCAGCTTAGTCCTGCACTGACCAAGGAGCGTGAGAGCCCTCAGTGAGAGCCCAATGCAGTACACTGGGATATCTTGAAAAATCTAGACCACAAGGTCACTCATTAGGTACAATGCGTCATACAGAACTGGCAAAGCAGGGGATACCTGCAATCCCAGGTACTCTGGAGGCTGGGATCCAAAGTTTGAGGCTACCCTGAGCAACATGGTGAGAATCACTATCAAAACAAAAACGCTTTTAAGGATCTGGGGTAGTGATCCATGGTACCGCACTTGTTAAGTCAATCTCCACCAACTTCCGGTTATTCAGGACAACAGGGTGAATGTAGAGTGCAGTCAAAGTCACAGGGAGTGAGGAAAAGAAGACAGCCACTTTGGGCAAGGAAACTCTGGGCCATTCTGGAAAAAGTGCTGGTGCCTCACCTTCCCAGCACAAGGGAGGACAATTTCTAACAAGTCAGGGAACAAAGTCAACAGTAGATTACAAAGCCCTGTGTGTGCGGCGGGGCCTGCAGCCAGCACTGGCTGTAGCTGAGGTTCAGGAAAACTGAACCCAAGTCTCCAACTATGTGACTGCAGGGTCTGCATCTCCCCTCCGTGAGCTCTCGACTCCAATCCTGACTCCAGCGCCCAGGTCCTGGTGAAGTTCAAGGACAGGATGCATGTGCAACAGACCATGAGCAGGAAGGACCAGGACATGGAGAGTCACCAAGGACAGGGCTCACAGAGGACCTAACCAGAAGGTGGCCGACAGCTGGTGCCATACTGGATAAAGATAATTTCCTCCTGCCAGTTCCCCAGAAAATCCACCAGGAAGCTCCCCACACCCCAGGCAGGACAAGATGCCCATCTAGTGCCCCAGAGCTGCACTGGGAAGGTACTCAACTGTCTTTCCTATGTGTCTAGCTGAGTCCTGGGGAGGTGGGAGCCACATGCGGGGCCACCATACAGCTGGGCACAGAGCAGGCATTCAGCAGTGCAAGTGCCCAGCAGAGCACCCTGGGCACTGGGAGGTCCAGGTCCCAACAAAGGAAGGCAAAAGGCCTACTGCAGAGCCTGCCCTCCAAGCAGCCCTTTATCAGATGAGAGTTTGAAGCCTCCAGCCGGAACAGAGGAGGGAGGCGGCCTGGAGAAGTGTACAGTGCTGGCACCCACATGCTGGCTTTTATTGAGCACCTGTGGAATACCACAATAGTCAGCTTGCCCACAGCATCTCCCCTAACCCTAGTAACTGTCCCTAGGAGGGAAAAACTCCATCTGTACAGCAGACAAAGCAACACACTTATTCTAGAAGAGGCTCAGGCTCCCTGCCCTGGGACTGGAACCTTGCATAGGACAGTGAGAGCAGAACTCAGAGTCAGGCCTGAAATGGAAGAATCCCCAGAGACACCATTTACTTGTCTGCACACACTGACTAAGTGAGGTGGCAGTGCCTTCGGTATACAACTGCCCTGTCTGCCACAACAACAACAACAACAAAAACACCCAGTGGAAGAATGAAGAAATCCTGCTGACTACAGGCATGGGTGAGTTTATGGAGTCAGTCCCACCTACAGTACCCTGGACTCTTGCAGAGTTCAAGCTTGCAGGAATTCAGTGAGCTCAACTCAGGCATTATCACCAGCACCTAGATGGCATGTTGGCTGTCTCCCTGTTACTAATCAACTCCAGTCTGCATGCTACCACCCATACTACCTATAGGAGACAGCAGATCCATGCCATGATGAGCTCTTTTGGTAGTGTTTTTGGATTTTTTGTTGTTATTTTTCATTTTCTTTCTTTTTTTTTTTTTGATCTCTCTTTTGTTCTTCATTTCTCCACTCACTTGCTGCTGAGTCTGTCCAATTTCGAGTTTTTTCATCTCTCAGCTGCTCTTATTTTTACAGGAGAGGGAAAATTGTCTCCTGTTAGCCTGTTGCAGCTGCGTACCCTTATTCTTTTGTTCCTTCGTCCTTTCTTGTCCTCTCATCAGTATCAATTCCCAGAAGATAACGCATTTCAGTCTTCCCTACTCTCTCTCTGTTTTGTACTATTATAGGAGAGTGAATAGCTTGTAGTGGTCCTGTTGGGATTGTTGTTAGTCTGTTTTGTTTGTATCTGTCCCTCCTGATTCTTTTGTCCTCTAGTCTCTATCAGTTTCCTGGGGTTTATACGATCTTTATATATCCTCCAATCCTATCTCTAATCTCTCCCTCTCCATCTATGTACCCCCCCCAATACCTGGGGACCCTTTATTCCCAAAGGGTGATACTGCAATGCTGAAGGACCTGTATGTTGTAAACACATTTCTGGTTAGTTCTAAATTTTGGCATATGGCCACAGATCTAACTCATGAAGTTAAAGGTATCACAATAGTATTGCCAAGCTTGTAATTTCCTGTGCTATCTTTGATACTGTTGCTGATACTGCTTATATTATTTCAACGAAGGTGTTGTGATTGCTGAGGTCACTTAAGGCACATTACAGATCCCAGAAGGACAACCCAGGAAGTGGCAATCTCCTAAGGGTCCCAAATATTAAGATGAAAAAGAACTGCATTAAACGTTGTCCAGACAACAGGTGAGAAATTACACCAAAAACATCAACTACAACAACAAAAATAGTAACGAGAAAAACTTTAAAACCCCAGACACAAAGATCATCACCACAAGGGAAACCAGGGAAAATGGGAACAGAGCAAACTGAGCTCAAACACCAGCATTCTGAGTTGGTATCAAAAGAGGGTCTAATAAAATAGAAATCAGAAATAATTTCTCAGATAAAAACAGAGATAGTGTCCAAAGTGGAAGATATGATTAATAACATTAAAGAAGAGATCAAGAACATGATAGAACCTAAGATTATGAAAGTAATGGCATCTGTTAAACAGCTTCAAACAGATTTCCAGGAGATGAAAAACTCCAGTGGAAGTTTGAAAAAGAGGATGAATGAATATGAGAGCCAATATTAGACATAGAGGATAAGATAGGAGCCAGTGAATAGGAAAGGAATAATTTATGGAAAATAGGAAAGGATCACAAGAAATCAATCCAGCAGCTGCTAGATGATGTAAAGAATTACATAAGACTGACTTGAGTCAGTGAAGAAACAGGAAAAAGTACAAAAGATATTTTAAAAGAAACTGTTCACAGATGTAATCGCAGAAAACTGCACAGGAAAAGGAAAATAATTTGACATACAGATAAGAGAGGCATATGGTATTCCAAGTGGCCATGATATTAAAAAAAAAAAATCTGCACCTAGGCATATAATAATCAAGACTCCAAAAACCCAACAGAAGAACAAAATATTGAAAGCAGTAAGAGAAAATTTAAAAATCACATACAAAGGGAAGCCCAGCAGAATCATATCAAACTTCCCAAGGCAAACACTCAAATCAATGAGACTGGAGTGAAGTATTTCAAACCATAAAAGAAAACAACATCCAACCTAGATTGAGATATCCTGCAAAACTATCCTTCAAAATTAACACTCAAGGAAAAAAAAATCAAACGGTCATCTCAATAGATGCAGAAAAGTGTTCAACAAAATCCAACACCCATTCAGGATTAAAACCTTACAGAAAATTGGAATAAATGGACTTTATCTCAATCTAATAAAAGCTACTTAGGAGAAACCAACAACCAGCACCATATTAAATGGTTAAAAACTGAAATCTTTCACACTAATATCAAGAACAAGATAAGGATGTGCACTATCACCACTCCTGTTCAATATACTTTTGGAAACATTAGCCACAATAATCAGATAACAGAAAGAAATAAAAGGAATAAAGACAAGTAATGAAGAAGTTAAA
>PVIR01004009.1:0-82854 GCA_004026965.1 Petromus typicus
AAAAAAAAAATCACTATCACCATTTTGGTGAAGTTCCTTTCAGTTATTTTTATGAATTAGAAACTATGATTGAAATGAGGTTACATAAGCCAGTGGAAATTCTATATTTTTACTTAAGATTGTTGTAAGATTTTTTTAGACTCTTGCAAGACCTTGTGTTTTAAAAGCCATCACAGATGTTTCTTCTTTTATTCACCACACATATATATGACTTCTAAATGTCCATAACCAGCCTTCTTTTAGAAAAAGTTTTTAACTTACCCTTCTGCCCCGGAGGCCCAGGAAATCCAATTCCGGAAAGTCCAGGTTCTCCCTTCGGTCCAGGAAGGCCAGGGTCACACCTTCCCATGGGTCCAGGGATGCCTTAGAAATACAACCGCTTGTTTTAAAAGGAAATAACTAGATTCTCAGTGTCATCACAGCCTTGTGGAAACAAAGAAATAATTTTAACACAATCCCAACTGTACGTGCTTCCTACTCACTTCTAGCCAATGACTACTCATTCGTAACTTGAAAACATTTTCTAAAGTCTATTTTAACTAACTCTTAAAGGTATATGAAATACCTCAATGCATGCAGAATTAAGTTTTAGATCACATTACCTAAAATAAAGTTTCAAATGAATATGTTATATGGTCAATATTCTAATTAACCACTGATAAGCAATACTGTCTTCTCCATCAAAAACCCATGAAGATTGTTCTTCTGGAGAATTCCTATTAATTATATAAGTTCTCCTTTGAAACATTCGCATCAGAAACACCAGAAGAATAATTTAGATAACCTCAAAGGAAAACAGCAAGTTCCCTGCCTACATGTTTATCAGGCAGGTCTCTGGGCTATGCTCTCTGTTGGAGCCAATAAATGTATTTTTTTCTTTATGATAATGACAGTAGTTTTCCAGGAGAATTAGAGTGCTATCTGGTGTCATGCATCAAACTTGGCAAAAGGTGGACCTCGGGGGCCAGTACTCACCAGGTGGACCTTGGGGACCAGCACAGCCAGGGGGCCCTGGAGGTCCCGGGGGCCCAAGGATTGGTGTTGAAATGGTGGGCTCTCCTTTAGGACCTTAAGAAAAGTAGTGATCATAAGATTAGGGTGTGTATTGAAGCTTTTCTTGGATAATAGGAGAGAGATACGATGCTGAGGAATTTACAAACACACCTAAGTAAAATAAAAAATCATCTGCTTTCACAGGTTTCAGAACTAGTTTGGGGATGACGAGCCATGGAAACCTTTTCATTCAATTAATCAGTGTTTACAAACATCTGCTATTGTCCAAAGCCTCATTCTAATTAACAGCCCCAAATCCAGCTTAAAGAATAAGAACATGTTTTTTAAAACTCCCAGTATGAATTGAATTTGGTGAATACTGATAGGACATTTATCTGTTGGGTGACTAGTTTTCATAAGAAGGCAGTGTGGGACTGTACAAACAGTAAGTGTGCCCTCACGTACTGATCTGGGTTTGGAGTTTGCTACCGCTGCTCATAAAGATACCTGAGTTTAGGCACATGTCCTTATCTCGCCTTCTCTGTCACCTGGAGAATGGTAACTACCTGGCAGGGAAGGCTTCAGGACAGTGTCCTGAGCCAGTGGTCAATGTTATACAATGAAGCTTAGTCTTGTTCTTCTAATGATAAATTTAGAGAACAAAAAATACGGGCTTGTGATGGGAAAATTTATTAATAAAAAATTAATTGGCTTATAATTTTGACAAAGATGTTTTTCACTAAAATTCACATTTAGAGAGACCAGGGGTGGATGAACGACAGTCTATAGACCAATAGTCAACAAACATTTTCTGTAAATGATCCAACAATAAATGATTTAGGCTTCGTGGTCTTGGTCTTTGTTATAGCGCTCCAATTTGTTTTTCAGCCTTTTAGTCAAGATGTTTTTAAGTTTTACTTCCTGTATACCTACTGAATTTATAGATTGAAAACAAATTTGAGGCCAAGGATTTAGCTCCGTGGTACTGTGCCTGCCTGGCACATGCAAGCTGTTGAGTTTCATCCCTGGTTCCTCAGAAAAGAATAAATTTGCCTTAATAGTATTGGGATCTTAAAGGGTAGCAAAGGCTTCTCAAGATTACATTAGGCTCTTCATTTTGCTTCCCTTTGGTGAATCATAACTGACTTCTGCTTAACCTTTAGGATCTATATGTTTATATAAGAGATACTGCTACCGGATAGATATGTGCTATTCAGGAAATACATGTTACCCTAGGAAATCCCAGCTGAATTGCTCAGCAGTAGGTAGAAGTACAGAGTCACATCCACACTGCGATCGTAGAGCTTCTGACACAGTCACTGCCCTGTTCTGGCATTTGTGGGCTGACACAGTCAATCTGTCAGAAACACACTTTGACACGTTCACTCTTTAGTCCCAAAGGAGCATCACCAGCTCTGAAAACATCCCCCCCAGGAAAACAGGACTGGAAAGAAAACTAACCAACCGGCTTTTCCAGGCAGTCCTGGGGCTCCAGGAACTCCTTGAGTGCCCTTTGGGCCTGGCTCTCCCTGAGGTCCATAGCCAGGTGGTCCAGCTGGTCCTGCAGGTCCTGGGGACCCAGGGGGGCCGGGATCTCCCGGAGGACCCTGGGCCCCCTTCTCCCCACTCAGGGCCTGTGACAATAGCAACGTATTTGCACTGGGCTTCGCTCCAGAGTGTTCACGTGACAGGTTCATCTCAGTACAGTATGAAAAGCAGCTAAGCTGTCACTAGGAAGCTCTTGAATGAAAAGGCAGTTAGCATTCGCTAGGAATTATTACTGAAATCAGAGTGCTTTGCTGGCACGATGCTTTAGTTTACCATGCAGATTTAAGCAACTACCTCACAATAGGAACTCTGCTAAAGCTTCTATCCAATAAGATCTTTGACAGAATTAACATAACACAAGTGAATACGGAAAACTGTATTTTAGATCTATGATCTTTGGCACATTTCGCAACTTGGAGACTCTCAAGAGGCAATAAAATTTCTGACAGTTTTGAACAGTCTTTTCATCTTTACCTGAAAATATAAAAATGTAAGCTGAAATTTTAGGGTATATGAAAGAGTTTTACATACAGTGTCTTACACAGAGAACAGTGTGTTTGCAAATTTAAATAATACCTGAGTGACATGTATTCTTATCAAAGGTAAATTCAAGTTCATAATCTATCTGTTCTAAAATGCATTTATACAGACTGCTAGACCCGATGAACAGAATGAGACATCAAATGCTTAAGTGTCTTATGTCATCAAAAAGCCTCCTCTTACTGCTGTTTTTTCTCCTTGGAATTCTGCTGTTTTGTACAATAAAACTATTTTGTACAATTAAAACTATTACACAAACTTGCAACTGATTTAAGTCCCACTTAAGATGTCCTACAAGGCCGTGCCTCCAGTATAATAATAGCTACTAAGTTCAAATTGGTCCACAGTTCAAATGGCTTTTGAGGTGATGTTCATGCTACTGGTCTATTGCTAAAATAACACTGGAACAGTCAGCTTTTATTTAGATAGTTGGCAGCTTTCACCAGGTATCTTTATTACAAAGGTGATGTTCTACCTGAATTAATTTTTTTCTCATAAAACACCTATTTTTCAAAACTTTGTACACTGCAACTATGAAAATGAGTTCTTTGTTTGAAAAAAGTGGAGTTTGAAATAATCAAAGTCTTCTTCTTGCCAAACATGGCCTTCACAAATTGATTTGACTGAAGTTTCTATTGTGCCGTATCATTAGATAGCTAAATAGTATTTTTCCTTTTTAAAATAATAATGAACAAGACCTGATTCAACAATTCACCTCTGACTTTCTCTTATTTCTGGAGCATCATTACCAGAAATCAAAAAGGAAATTTAGTGGTATTCAAATAGAGCATCATATGAACACTATTCATACGAGGTCAGAAGAATCCTATGTACTGGCCTTGCTCGGGCAAACCAGTCACCAAGTGGGTAGCCTGGGGTTCGCCCAAGTCGGTGCTGAGCAACCCTGATCCGGCTGATGCTCCCAGGAAAATGTGTATTCACTACATGCTGAAGAGTCACATCCACATTGCAATAGTAGAGCATCAGAAAGGAATATGTCAATTTACTCACCAGCTCTCCCTATTTTTACTGATAAATCGGATTAACTTTTGGAGAAACTGGCATTCACAGGATAGTTGAGGCCAACATCTTACATATCCATTTCGAGAGGTGCTTAGCTCTTTGCTCTATGACATTTTAAAGTAGATCTGATAGTTTTGAACTTTTAATTGGACGTATGAGAAATGTTAGCCCATGAAAAGAATCCAACTTACATAAGCTGCAATATTTTTGGGTTTTTAAAAATTATTTTTTAAAGTTGAAATATTTTGAATGGTAAAACATTTGCTGTCTTTGTTTGAGTGCAATATTCTTTTCCTACTTGAAAAGTGAACCTTGTCTCAACATATTTACCAAAGATTTCCTCTATTAGTCATTTTCCTGAGCTTTGTTCTGAACTCACTTGGTATCAATCTTATAACCATTTGCTTGGGGAACTGCTGCTAATTTGAAGATCCCCTCATTGTGCAGCTCAAGTGCTGAGCCAGCCTGTGGAAGGAACTCATTTATCTGTTAACTTCTGAGTGCTTCATCTACACGGAGAGTAACGTGGGCGAAGCTGTTGTATACCAACCGGTTCACCTCTCGGTCCGGGCACTCCTTTCCTTCCTGGGGTCCCAGGGATTCCGTCCAGGCCCTTTCTCCCCGGGGGCCCTCTGAGGCCAGGATCCCCCGGGACACCCACTTGTCCCTGAGGCTGAGGTGTTTCACCTTTTTGTCCTTTAAATCCTGGAGCTCCTTGAGCACCTGGGAATCCCTAGGGTGGTAGAGAAAAGAGTCTGTGTCATGTTTGATAGAGTTGTCCTGCAGCAGTCTTAAAAATAGTGTCATAGAGGACTGCTCAATTTCAACAGACATGGATTGTTTTTTATAGTTTCTTTGTCTCACAAATATCATTTCAAACTTTTGTTCATCTTGGTTTGTTTTTTAACTTTCGAAATTGGAAATGAAATCAGTTAAATAGAATAATATGATACAATAAACAATAATAAAATTCAATGTGATACAACAATCATCTTCAGGTATTTGATTATTGATAAATTTTAACATATACCTCTGAATAATTTGATGTATATAAGTTCATATATAACTTTCTTATTCACTAATCAATATTTTAATTTTAACATCTTTACTTTAGTAAGGTATAATTAATATGCCCTAAAATTATCTTTTATAGGAGTACAAGTTACAGAATTGTAATTTACAGGAGTACAATTTACAGAATTGATCTGTAGTAAATTTACAGAATTATACTACAATCACCACAATCAATGTTAAAAAAAATACCCACATTACTATCATTCTCCTATTTCTGTTAATCCCCATTCCCACCTTCAGCCCCAGACAATGACTGGTCTGTTTTTGTCTTTAATCCCCTTTAAAATGATTTATAAATTCATTAATTCATTCCCTATCATCCACTTAATCAACAATACTTACCATTTGCCAATCAATTAAATAGCCCCAGTTTGCCACACAAAGTGCTAATCTCTGTTATGTGACCTTATTTTTAGGGTGCTCAGCTGTTCAAATGAAACCAAAACTTTAGAATCATGGAGTCTTACCGGAAATCCTGGGACTCCTGCACTTCCTGGGGACCCCCGGCTTCCTTTCATGCCAGCTGCACCTGGTCCTCCTGCAAAACAATGCATTATCAAGTGTGGACACAACCCTGGGCAGCCAGAACAATGCAGTGTTGGAAGAAAGTTGGGTATTATGAGCGAAGAGAGGCAATTCCTACCATAAAACACGTACTGCAGTGGGAATTGATACTGCAACAAGATAATGTAAGAAAAAGAGCACTTAGATCTTAGCTTCCTAGCCTTCTCACCTTTATACATTTAAGCACATGCATTTTTTTGTGGTACTAAAAGTAATGTACACTCATTGTAAGAAAATTACAGAGAAAGAAGAGAATAAAAATCATCCATGAATCTACTCTCTGAAGGTGTTTATTTGATTTTAATGTATATCAGTCAATCTTTTATGTCCTTCAATGGTTAAGATATATGTATCTTCTTATATATACAAGGTATGCATATATCTTATATATATTATTTTGGAATCACTCTTTATACATGTCCATAAATACAGATTTGTAGCTTCATTTAAAATGGCTACAACTGGAGATTTAGGTCAGTGTTTCCATTGTCTGTAAGTACAAGGTCATGAGTTTGATCCTCACATCAAAAAAAAAAGGTTACTCAGTAGCCAGTTGTGTGGATGCACCATATTTAATTATTTAACCAGTGTTTTTAGACACTAAGGTTTTTGTTTTTTCAACTTCTTGCTATTTTAAACAATGCTACAATAAGTATGAGCATCTCTAGATACTTAGTTTACTAAGTTAGTTTCCAAGTTTACGTGATTATTGCTCTATAATAAATTCTAGAAAGTATAACTACAGGGCCAAATGAACACAAATTTTTCTGAGGCTTTGGATTGCCTCTTCAAATTGCATTTGACTATATGACTGTGCACTTATTATGCGTATTTAAATATCTCTGGAAAGATGATCCTTGTAATGATGTCTTGGATGGCTCTTTGGTGATTTAGTCAACAAATGCTTGTCTGGATCCTATTTTTTTGCAAGACACTGAGCCAGGAGATATATTTACAGTGATCTAATGCATTATGCTGGTTTCATAACTTTCTTCAGTTCTACCTGTCAATGTCAAAAGTGTAGAAGCTAAATACAGTAATGCAATTGGTCCATCTTTGCCTCTTGGGCCAGAGGTGAGACTCAAGGGAAGTACAGGAATATACAGATTTTTATAAGCTTTTACTCTTTTTCTCCTTTCTCACTCTCCCTTCCTCTTTTTGTTTTAGTAAATCACTTCCCCCCAGGGGCACAGGGGCTGCCTAGCTGCTGTGTGAGGAACAGTGCCACGTTTCCCTCACAGGCTGCGTTAGGCCAAAGGCTTCTGTCACAGGGCATTCGGGGCCTTTATGAAGGAGAAGTGGGTGGGACCCAGGTGCTGAGCCCATCTGATTGGCCACGTGGCGGCCACGTGCCCACAGCTGACACCATTAACTTCTTTTTGTACTGAGACTCCACGCCCACGCACACATCTGCAGGCAGTGTGTATGTGAACATCGACCTCCAGGGAGCTAGCAGACCTCTGGGCTCACTCCCTTCATAGGGCAGCCCCTGAGGGGCAGGTGCTACAGTGGAGTAATGGAGGGCAAGAACCCGCCTCTGGAGGACAAGGTCTGCCTGTGATTCCAAGCCCCCCACTTAGTACTGTATCACCTTATACCTCAGCTTCCTATCTGCTGAGCGGGATTCATGATAGCACCTCCTGTGGGACTCAAATATAAAGGAATGGAGGTCCACAGACACTGAGCCCAGCACCAAACATAACGACCAAGGGGTCTATAACTTGGACTCTTCCCAGTAAATGATAAATAAATTGAGTGTATGAAGACCAAGGTGACGAACCCAGACTATCAAGAAAGTCCACAGAAAAAGACCACAGGAAAGTCCCAGGGTGGATAAGGAGAAGGAACAGAGGAAGTAAACCAATACAGAAAGACTGTGTCTACTTGCAAGTTCTACCTTGTGACCAAGGGAAGGGCAGACATGGTGTGGGGGTGGAAAGTCGTGACTGGGCAGAGGAGTTGCCAGGAGAAGACCTGCGACGGCCTTTCTACGGTCCTCTGTAATTTGACCTATGGAGTTTTTTTTCCTTCAAAAACTGGTTTCACAGATAATATTAGATTTTAAAATCTTGAGATTGCAAATGAACATCCTTACTTATTTCTTCTCATGAAAAAGTAGAAGATTTGTTAAGATAAGGCCGGAAATCTTGCAAAGTTCAGAGAGGTGGAGCTGAGTGACTCATGTCCAGCTGAAGTGTGCCTTCCGTTTGTGGCAGTCACCACCGTCTATCGCTCCCAGCACAAGGATGGGTTGGAATTTTTTATCACACTTGTATCCTTAAGAAGAAGGTGAAATACTGTATATGCCCATGACTATGAAAAATGAGAACATGAGAAAGTGGATTAAGAAGGTCGTGTGTGTTCAGTTTATCAGGGCACCTAGCAGTATAATACCATTCCTAAAATTTCTAAATGAATTTACTCTTCTATCTTTGCAAAATCACACGTTTGTGCACAGGTCGTTTGTACCTGGGGTTCCTTTTACACCGTCCGACCCTGGCAATCCTGGAAGACCTGGAGGCCCTGGGATATAAGGGCACTGCACACACAGAAGGCCTGGCTCTCCTGCAAAAGGAATATGTGTGCATTACTAATGAACCACACTAACTCCCCAGGACAGCAGATAGTTTCCATTCATGCAATTATTTGTTACACTTAAAAACTTTTTCATGTCGTGAAAATCACCTAAGACATTATACTTATAGACAACAAAAAATTCTATATCTGATTACTTTTTTGTTCTGACGGAGGAAATTCCAAGAATCTCACACAAAAAATTGATGGTTTCAGAGTTTCTCTCCCTTCCTGTAATATAAAACACACATCCTAACGCCAACAACAACTTCCGGTATGCTAAATGAATCACTGATTTCTAGACACATGCTAATCCTCATAGGTCACCCCTAACTGGCTGCTGGTCAGGATCACTCAGGAGGGAAAGCTCGGGGAAATGATGGCTTAGTCTAATAGAGCAGTGCTGTTCACTGAACCAACCTTTGGGCCCATCAATTCCTGGGACTCCTGGAGCCCCTGTTGGGCCAGGTAGTCCACGGATTCCAGGTGGACCTTTGCGAAAGATGATGTCACCTACAAAAAGACAACATCAGAGGCATTATTTGGTCTGTTTTTTCAAATTAGGAAATGCTTTAATGCAGGCATTACTCTGTAGGCGTTTTCACTATTTCTGTATTTGAAGCGGAGTCCTTAGATGTTGAACTGCAGCTGAAAAGGCTGACGCACGCTGTCCAGCTCCTCCCTCCGCGTTACACACGTGTGTGTCTGTGTGTGTCCGTGTTTTGACATGGATGTGACTGTTCCTTGAAAGCTCATCATATGACATTTTTGTTACACAACCAACCTATGTTGTCTTATTCAATGCTGCCAATTATTCCAAGACCATCCTGTTAGTATTATGAGGCACAAGATGAAATCTCATTCCATCTTGGGTAATGTATTTTCCTGACATATGGTAGATGCTTAATACATATAGAAGAGGAAGTGGATTCTGACTTGTGACCATGTCATCCTCTCATTGCTCATTCACATCAATTAGATCTGTCACTGTTAAATTCATTCACATTTATCTGCTACTGTAATGTAGCATTACACATATTATTCTCTTAAACTGGTACAATGTATTCTGTGATCCAATATCTGTCCTTGTCATTTCAAATACAGGTAGAAATTAACATTTGCAAACAGTCCCTACATCTGCCCCATATTTCAGAGCAGTAGGTAACAGGGAAACATTTAATCAGAATACGGTGTGTATTGTGTTAGGTTTTCTCAGTGAGGGAAAGAGTGCCAGTTTATGCTCTAATTTTCTGCACCTTTTTTTTTAGACAGGAGCTTGCTCTGTAATCCACTCTGCCTGGAACTCAGTACCTCACCCAGGCTGGCCTCAAACTCTTGTTCCTCAGCTCCTAAGTTCTGGGATCACAGAAGTGAACCACTTTACCTGGCTGTTTCCTGCAGGGAGATGCTTGGATAGTTATCTTGAAGCGGTACAATCTGATCACAGTTTTACACTTAATGCAGATTTGCATGCACATTTGTACTGTATTTACATAGCACATCTATATTTGTATGTATTTAACACCCTTCTAGAGTCATTTCATATCAAATTCAACAAATAACTCGAGTATCTTAACTACTCTAGCTCTTATAATATGCAGACAAGACGCAGTCTGTGGACTTGTGTGAAAATTCTGTTGAGGAAACTGACAATTCTACAGTCAGGAGACACTGTGGCTCTGGGCTCAGTGAAAGTTCCCCAGGAATGGAGCTTGTGGCTGCACCCTGAAGGACAGACAGGAGTTGCTCAGGGAGGGGGCTGGTGGCCTTTGAGGCTGGGGGAGCAGAGGGCACAGGAGCCCTTCCAGGGCGGGAGCCGCTCTCCCACAGCCCCAGGTCAGACCTCAGCTTTGGGGTTCCCTAGCCCTTCCAGCTCCGCACACTGGCCTTGTCATCTGTTCCACGAAAATGCTAAACCTACATCCCAGAAGAGAGTAGAAAGACTTGGAACTGTTAAAAAACCCGGGCACCGAGGAAAGAGTCTGAAGTTAGTTTAGTTTTGCTTTGTTTTCCACATGAGTTCCCACCTAGCTTGACAGGTTTGTACCTGAACCTACCTTTTTCTAGCATAACAATCACTTAAATTGTGTTTGTTCTGAAAGAACTTTTTACAGTCAGACACTTAAATGAATTATTAAGAAATTTTCATGTTATTCTTTTGGATTTTCTAAGTTTAGAATCGTGTTTTCTGTGAATAACAAATACCTCTTTTTTCTAAAGAAACAATATAAAAAACCCCTCATATATGAAAGATTCTTAAGAAGTCTCTGTAAGGGACCCATCCTATCTGTGTCTATGAAACACAGACCTTCCCAGGGTACAGGTATTAAAGTATTGCAGAGAGCCGGGTATACAAGCACATGCTTGCAATTTTAGCAGTCTGGGGAGACTGAGGGGGAAGGACCCCAAGTTTGATCCAGCCTGATCAGCTTATTCACTAAGTGAAACGTGTATTACAAGTAAAATACAAAAAAAAAAAAAAGTGCTGGGGATGTAGCTTAGTGCAAAAGCCTAGGGATCAATCCCGACTACAGTGAAAAAACCACCCTGATCTCTTTGTTCACAAAGATGTATTACACCCACGAGGGAGTCTCAGGGCACCTCAGAGCCTTGGCTCTGCAGAGACACCTCTGCTGTCTCCGACCCACTTCCCTGACAGCTGAAGGCCTCCTGTCCTGGGCCTTCCTCCGGACACCTACATGGGATTCCCCAGGAAACCACACAAACACTGCCTGGAAATGCGTGTGTGTTGCGGTGGGTCAAGCCATCTCATCCTGGGGGGCCAGTCTGTGACCTGTGGGAATCAGGGGCTGGTGATAAATTTTTGCCTCTTTCTCCCCATGAGACAGACTGTCCCGAGACAACTTTCTTTAGCGGTACACTGTAGGGACTGAAAGAGCATTGGGGTTCAGCCAAGGTCAACCTGATAACCAGCTCGCCTCGCAAAGGCCAACCTGATAACCAGCTTGTCTCACCTGCTTCTCTCCCTTGTCCCCAGTACTCTGCTGTAGGAGAAGCTCCAAAAAACTTGGAGACAGTTGCAAAGTCGTCACTGCAATGTAGTTTCTTTCACAGATAGTTCCTGACATGAAAGGCCATTGGGAAGATCGCCTTCAAACCCACACAGACCAGTGGCACGTGGTGAGTGCAGTTCACCAGGTACACGCCTGTCACATTTGCTAGTGTACAGCAAACACTCCCCTAACACATCTTTACCTGGAGGTCCTAGAGGTCCTGGTGGCCCTGCAGGGCCTGGGGAACCGGGATAGCCTGGGGGTCCAGGAGGTCCCACCGAGTCCTCTCCTGGGGGCCCTCGCTCCCCTTTGATTCCTTTCAAGCCGGGCCTTCCGGGGGGTCCTCTGAAGCCAGGCCTCGATTGTCCTTGGAGAAAACAGTAAGTTGTGGTACTTTAACTTTTTTCCTTATGAACATATACTTATTTTTCAGTTGAAAATGTGATATTCTTATTTTCAATTGAGAAACAAATAAAGCAGATAAAGTGAAAAGTGATATTTTGGTTTCCTTCATTTGTGCCCTTGTCAAGTTAGATCTCAGGGTGCCAAAGTACAGAGCACTGCGCTCCCCAACCTACACACTGCATTAAGGGGAACTGAAACAGAGTTCGAGGGACACCTGAGACCTTTTATTTATAAGGACTTGTGAGAAATTCTTCCATTTATACTATTTTTCTCATTAAAAAAAAAATTAAAGACTGGACTCAGAGCCCCAGTTGAAAGAGACAAAAAGTTGTCATTGGACTTCGTTCCTGCCATGTGTCTTAGGTATAAAAGGGAGCAGAAGAGGCTGGAGTCTCCAGGAAAGAGGTCCGGACACAGGTGGCACAAACCACCTTCATCCTAGAGTCGTAAGGAGATGAGGAGGGAACAATCTTGAGTCTGTGCCCTGCAAACATTTCAACTTATAGGAAGACAGATATCACCACTAAATGACTGAGAAGCCGGCAGGGGTAATATCGGCGAGTTTCGTGTTATTTGGGCATAAAGACAAACCATCCTATTGACACGCATTTCCAAACTTACAATTTTGCACTTATTGAGATCTGCTCATTGCTAAGAGACCTTACTCTTTGGCCAGACCTCTATATATTTTCCCCCATTCCAGCTTAAATAAATATTCCCTGTTAATAGTTTGTGGTGAGTTTTTCTATGTTTGCCCAGGTACATATTATTTTTTTTCCATTTGTGCATTTTTAACAATGTGATTATAGTATACATCTAGTTCTTTGATCTAATTAACTTTAAGAATCAAAATTATGAAACAGCTTAATATATTGCATCATATAAAGAAAATATATAATTCATAGGAGGGAACTCCCTGTACTAATTTATTATCTTTTTTTCCTTTTTCTTATTTTTTTAAAAAATTGATGGTGCTATTCTGTCTTTCTCAAAAGGAAAACATTTGAATGACACACATTGAAATTTAAAACTTCACAGAAAAAAATATAATTTAAGGACCTTTATGCAATGTTTGATATATAATGAAAACTATTGTTTTCAGCCAATCAATTACTGTAACATTATTGTTTCCTCTTTCTGTCCCTGAGGTTCAGGTTCCCAATTCATACCGCAGAGTTACTGTGACAAGAAAGCCCTAATAGTTAAAACCATTTAGAAATAAAAAGAAAAATTTCTATAACGATTTGTGTCAACTTCTGCTTTCTTCCCCACCACTGGGCACCAAGATAACAAGAAAATAGAAATATAATTATAATATATAATAGAAATATGAACATAATCAGTTAATAGAACATTGGTTTTATATAAATAATACAAACTTGATAGAGGGCAGTGTACTCTTTTAAGTGATATTTTTATTTGTACCCCACAAAATAAGGACATACCAGGGCTCCCGGGAACTCCAGGAAGACCTCTGGGACCTAGGAAGAGATTACATTAATTCATTAGTTACAAAGAATAGTGTTCCCCAAAATAAGTGCATTTTTGTTATCTTATAATAGTCAGTGCAACAAAAACATTTTTGTATTTTTCCCTGACTGTCACATGGATAAATATCAGGAAATGTCACCTTTTCAGACAAACCAAAGAGGAAACATTCTGCAATGTCCAAGCCTCAAAAATTATAAATAAAGTTACCTAGGAATTTCCACATAATTCAGCAGAGATATGCTACTGGCCTGGTCTGCTTTTGCTACTTTGGCGGGAGTTCAGATGAAGGAAAAGCAAACACCACTGAGATACGAAAGATGTACAGTTCGACTCTGTTTTTCATCTCAGATTGCTTCTGTCTGTAATGGTCCATGTCAAATAGTATATATTTACATTAGTTGTTTATAGAAGTAGCCCACATATGCACATCCAGATATGTTGGTGTCTGTAATAAATATATAATGCACTGAAAAGTTTTACTCTTTTAAGTAAAAGTCTTGTTTTATTCAGAAGTCTTTCTATTTACTTTATTTCTTCTTTTTGCATTGGAGATGTCTACCCCATGCCATTACATGTTGTAAATGTTTAACTTTCTTTTTAATTTTCCTAGAAGATAGCAGTTAAGAGTTTGCCTTGATTCTCAGAAGAGACTTTGGCTCTTGACTTCCTAACAGTGCTGGGACTGTTAAAACTTTGGAAACTTTCAGAGAAGGACTGAATGCATTTTATATAAAGAGATAAACAGGCCTATTGAAGGCCAGGAGTAGAATGTTTGGCTTTAATACAGAATATCTTCCAAAAGCTTCATGTGTTTACAGGTGGGAATTTCAGAAGGTGATTGAATTGTGGGGATGCTACATTCTCCAGGGTTGGGTGGAAGAAGTGGGTCACTGGGCATGACGTGGTAGGATTTATCTCCCTTCCCTGGTCCTCCCTACACGTTCTTTCTCCTTCCTAGTTGCCACAGGATGAGCCACTGTCCTCTCCCTAGCCTATTTCCCCATACTGTTTCCGTCTTGGAGCCAGAGGACCTGAATCAGAACTGTCAGCCAAAACAAGCCTCTCCTCATTTAAGTTGTAACTGTCCAAAACTGCACCTCAGTGATGAGAAAATTATGAAGACAAGACCCCAGGAATGTGCTTCTGAAAAGATGACTTGTCTGAAATTCCTGAGAATTATAACTTAAGTCAGGGATGAGTTCCTGCCTGAGAACTTTCAGATCTATCAAGTGATAGCATGTACACTATATAGTTCATAGTGCATAGAATCAAACGTGTTCCAGGATTCAGGAAACCATGGCTTCAACCCTATTCCACACTTGTCATTATTTACGTAGACTTGCTCGGGTTGTAGCAATTTAGAATCTCTGTTTTTTCATTTGTAATTGCTAATCTCTTCCACATTCTATTGCAGGTCTCTGGCCGTGTTAGTGTCTTCTGGGGAACTTGAACTTCAGGCTTTGCTACCTAAAGACAATTTAATTATCTTCTATGGTAAAATGCTTACAAAATTTTCATGTGAAAATATGAAAGTTAGGAGATAGCAAAATTCACTACAAAATAGTACAATTAAAAAGTAGGAGACTTCCCTTTCCTCTCTTTCATTTAAAATCCTACATCTGTAAGTGCATGGTAACAACCGCTTTGAATAAAAGAACAATGACCAAAAAAGCTATAAGAAGAAGTTTCTCCTTACCCTGTGGTCCACGAGCTCCTTTGGGGCCTGGTGGGCCTGGAATTCCCTCAAGTCCCTTTTCATAGTATGCATCATAATATTCTGTCTTAAAGGAAAAAAATGAATAAACAGAAAGGATAGCAGTTCATGGACTGACCATCAAAGGCAATTACTCAAATTTCCTTAGGTTGGCCAAAAAGATACCTCTTTTCTCGGCAGGAATACAAAGGTCATGTACATACAGTTGGACATATTTAAAGATAAATTTGACCTTTCTCTTATGATGTGATCCAGCTCACATATTTATATGTACACATACATAAACACACACACATATAAATACTAAAATATAAATTTCTCAAAGATATTAACATCTTTACCACATATGGCCAAGTCCGATCATTTTTTATTCTATTCTACATAACTGTTTTAAAATGCTGGTCTTGACAGACTAGTTTTAATTCAAGGTATGATGAGACTCACACATCCGTAAGTAATATGCACATTGTTCAACTTTCGGGACACAACTGCCTACAAGGATCGAGGAATATTGGTTCTGACATGCTCAGTGGATCTACTGTTGGTTTCCTTAACCATTCACGGCCTAAGCAGAAGAGCTTTTGAAGTTAGTAGAAGCTACAAACTGAGTTATACTAGGATTGAGCATGCAAAAACACACAGTAAGCTAGGAATGAAAAGAATTCCTTTGAAGAACAATGGCAAATAGAATTCAGTGCATTTATTTTGAAAGAAGAAATAAACATAAATTTTTTTCTCTAATTTTTCTTCTGCATGAACCAGTTACTTTATTGACTTATGTAAAGGTGAGGTAACGAGAACTATGTGATTAAACAATATGTATAAAATCACATAGAGACATTAATAATGATGACATAACAAGGTCTAACATAAAACCTACAGTGGTATGTATGTGCCTGCCAGGTGTGGGTATTATGCATTGTGCTTTCATTAAAAAAGCCTATTTAGAATTAGCAGAAGAAATCAACAAATGGAATCTCATTCTATGAAAAAGCTTCTGCACAGCAAAGGAAACCAACAGAGCAAAAAGGCAACCAACAATACGGAAAAGAATCCTTACCAGCTATTTCTCATACAAATCGCTACTATCTAGAATATATAAAGAGCTTTAAAAAAATCAACCCACCCAAGTTTAAAGACCCAATTCAAAAATGGGTGTCTGAAATGAACACATACTTTTCAGAAGAAGAAAGATCAGCTAAGAAGTATATGAAGAAATGCTCAACATCATTCGTCATTCGAGAGATGCAGATGAAAACAACACTGAGATCTCATCTCACTCCACAAAGAATGGCTGCTATCTCAGAATTAGCCACCAGCAAATGTTGGCGAGGCTGCGGAGAAAAAGGAACTCTTCTTCACTGTTGGTGAGAGTGTAAACTCGTACAGCCTCTGTGGAGATCAGTGTGGAGATTCCTCAAAAAGCTAGGATTAAAGGTCCCATTTGACCTGGCCATCACTCTGCTATGTGTATACACAAAAGAATTAAAAGACTCATATCACAGCAACATAAGTGCACTCATGTTTATAGCAGCTCAGTTTGTGATTGCTAACTCTTGGAAACAACCAAAATGTCCATCAACAGGAGACTGGATAAAGAAGATGTGGTTCTTTTATAGAATGGAGTATTATTCTGCCATTAAAAATGATAAGATTGAGTCATTCATACTCAAGTGGATGTACCTTCAGGACATCCTTATGAGTGAAATAAATAGGTCAGAGATGTGTACGTATTGTATCATTTCACTGGTATGAGAAAATGAAGATGTAAATGAGTTCTAGTCTATATAGTTGATAATTGTGAAATAGAAAATATTTAAAAAGAAAGAGGGTGGAGGGATAAATAATAGGGGGGAAAGAATGTGATAGTAATAAAAAAAGGAAACAAAGCTTATGTATATAGGGAGGGGGGGTTGCAGGGTGGGTGGGGGAAGGGCAAAAAATGAGAATCAAGTCGTGTCATATTCAAATACAAACTCTCAATGTTGAATGCGATGATGATGTGTATTCATAATGTACCAATAAAGATTTGAATTTTTATTTTTAAAAGCCCATTTAATCTTCCTACTGACCTGCAAAAACATTCTGAGTCTACTTGAACCTGAATCATCTGCTTTTAGTATCAAGATACAGAATGCTGGGTCTCACCTTCAGTTAGGGAGTTAAATTACTTGGCTTGGGAATCTGAGGACAGCACTGCTAATGAGATGCCCCCCTCACTTCATCTTCACCCCATGATTTGCATTTCCAGGTGCCCTTTCTCCAACCCGCACACTCCAGTGCAGCAGCCCTGCCCAATGTGCTGCCTGTGTCTTGGGACAGGAGAAGATCAGATTCTAGGACTCCAAGCCGGGGTCCCTCTCCTTCCTTTCTTGAAGTTGCACAGCCACAGGATCCACAGTGGCCTGTCTGCTGCCTGCCCAGGGAGAGATCGCTCCCTGCTACGCTGGAGCTTGCGCAGCTTCTGCTGGCCCCTCATGGATCCCATGCCTGAGCTCCCACTGCCCGAAAGTGTAAGAGTTGACATAACTGGGCCCAGCTGCAAACTCGCAAGAATGAGCCTCATGCCTGTGTGCCCCAGTGCCTGCAAGCAGCAGCCTTGTGTGTCCATCCCAGCCATCAGATCACCTTGGGGCAAAATGACTAGACCACGCTTTTCTTCTCCAGAGCCCAGAATGGCATTATGTAGCCTCCCTGGGACAAATGAAATCAAATACAAACATTTATCCATTGCCAATTGGGCAAATAGTGACCATAACCATGTACTTTCACCCTAGTTTGATAAAAAGGTGAATGCTATCAAGTCTACCACCACAACAAGAAACAGTGATTTAAAACTTCCTCACTCTTTGAAGGACTTAATTAAATACAACATTAATCTTATCTGTAGTTGAACTTACTGGACCACGAAATCCTGGAGGGCCGATGTCCCCTTTCTGTCCCTACATTGAAAGATAGTTACAAATCAGGAATGCATAACTCAGAGGATTGATACGGTTAGAAAGCAAAACTCACAGTTGTACAAGAAATCCTAAGATTAGTGCTAAATATAATGAACAAACAAAATCGAGGGATATTGTCTTTATTTTATCAAAGAGCCCACATCCGAGTCAGGAATCCTAACTACAAGGTTGCAAAGAAGTAGTGTTGTCACTGGCTCTGTGGGTCCTCCAGGCTTTTTGTCCACCTCACCCCCTTCACTGGACGTTCACACAGCACATCTGTGTGCTTGGATTGAAGACAGCAAAAGCAGGCCAAGAACTACATGCAGCACCCTATCTCTCATCTGTAATCAACTTCACTTTTTTTTTTTTTTTTAAAGACAGGGTCTCACTTTTATAGTTCTGGCTGGCCCTGAGCTCAACCTTGAACTCACAGGTGTGAGCCACCACACCTGGCACTGTGGTGTGTGGTTCTGATTGCTGCTGGGCGTGAGTCTCCACACCCAGCATTGTTGTATGTGGTTATGGGGGGTGGGGGGAGAAGATCGAACCCGGGGCCCTTGCACTTGCAAGACAGGCACCAGAACCACTAAATCCCCAGCCCAACTTCCTTTTTTTCAAGAGCACATTCCACAATTCTACTGGATGTGAAACTATTTAAATAATAATCTTTGAATCTTTGCATATCTCTACATATAGAAATGATGTGGAAAGGGACCATGTAGTTAGAAACAAGTGATGTGGAATAGAATTCATAATTAATTGACCATGACTGTTTAGTGATTCATGACCCAAGCTGAGATCCAGGGGTCCTGCCTGGGTTTGTCTTCAAATGACCAGAACTTCCTACCGGCCAGAAGCCGGCCTTCTCCAACTCTTTATGGAGAGCTCAAAGGTCACCCATAGGTCCTCAGGCAGCCAGCTTCAACTACATGGAACTAATTTACTATATTTCCATCCTTCAGTAAAGTTGCTATATCTTTCCCATCTTCTTAAACATACTAATGTACTTCAGTGAGGTCTTCAATTCCTCATTCTCAGGAAGACAGGCCATGACTTTCAATTGAAGAAAGGTAAAGATAGGACATTAGGAAGGGTGTTACCTTAATGCCATTTTCACCCACTAATCCAGGAAAGCCCCTGTTGCCCTTGGGTCCCTAAAGGAAAACCCAAAAAGAAATGCATCAGAAGACACAAATGAATTGTTTCCGCGTGAAGCAGGACCAGACTGAACTCCTTTAAAGTTTTTTAAATTCATTTTAAAATTGAGGTAAAATACACAAATTTATGGGCTACCACGTGATATTTAAATATATCTCATTGGTTACGTACATTGCATTTCATTCTTTGTGTGTTGATTGAATCAGGGTGAGTATATTAATCATATACCATTTCTCTGTGATAAACATGTAAAATCCTCTTTTTAAAAAGCTATTTTGAAATATTTATTATTGTTGTCAGTTGATAATAAATACATTGTGAGAATTTATTCATCCTATAAAACTGTAGCCTTGTACCAGGTGACCAACTTCTCCCTAACTGTCGTCCCTCCCCTTCATCTGCATCTCCCCTTCTCAGCCTCTGATAACTAGTATTCTAGTCTCAACTTCCATAATGTAGGTCCGCTTCTCTCTCTGTGTGGGTGTTGAACCCAGGTACTTATGCATGCTAGCTCTAACAGTGAGCCACATCCCTTGCCCCCAGTCATCTTCTTTACTTTCCTTAAATGAATGGGATCAAGTGAAATTCACTTTTCTGCATCTGGCTTACTATGGCTTCAGGCTCAGATGACCTCTCAAAATTATGATTCTCAGATATGGTTTTTAAAAGCTATAAGCTCTTTGTTAATCCATAACTATTTATAAATTCAAAAATCTTTTTTCATGTAGTGCTTTTTCCTTACATCAGTGAGCCAAGTTGCGTCTTACCTCAGTGCCAGGGAAGCCAGGGGCACCATCTTTTCCAGGCTTTCCCTGAAACAAATGCAAAACAATAACATGTGAATATAAATAAACAATAAACACGGACAACTTTAACAACTGTCTCCTCCTGATCTCAGGTAAGAGAGATTCCACAAGGTTCCCACTGAGGAAAAACCATTCATCACAGGGGAAGCCCTGACCATCTTCTGTTAAACTAGTAGCTGATCAGAGTGGGAAACCAGAATTGGAGGAAAGAAGGGAGGGTATGAATAGTTAAGCTTAAGTTACCAGACTTGGTGTTGTCTGTTTGAAGCTTGGAAAGAAAGTTGGGGAAGGAGTGGGTAGAAGAGTGAATAAGAAAACCTACTAAGACAAAGGTGTTCCCAGTCAATTTACTTCATTTGAAATGTTAGTATATTTCTAACTGTCCCAAATGGTACACTTGTACTCTATACATACAATATATTGTGCATGTAAATAGATATGGATGTGGGATTAACTTTTGTACTATAAACCATTTCTGATAGAATTAAAATTCATTTTGGATGAAAATTTTCCTTAGAAAAATAACCTCATGTTTTTTCCAATATATGATTTTTAGAGTTTTTACACATTATGTGTGTTTAACTCTGTCCATAATGGAGCTAGGTGGGATAGTGGTCCTCTGGTGCTTGTTCTCCTAGAGACTGACTTCCGGTCACATGGTCCCCTGTTTCCTTCAGGAGCTTCTCTCTTCTCTCCCTCTGTGCAGTCCTGATGGGGTGTCAGTCACAAGAGCCCACCCACTGACTTGGCCAGTCAAATCACCTTTTTCTCTTGGTCATGGCCTGTTATTCCAAAATGAGACATACTGAAATACAAGCTGGTCTGATTAGACTAATTCTCTGAGATATTCTAAATAGACACAAGGAAACAGATGAGCGCTCTCTCTTTCTCTCTCTCTCTCTGCCTCTCTGCTCAGAGGCCTTAAGTTGTCTACTTTTATGCCTCATTCTTTCTCCCCTCTCATGGAAGAAGATCATCAGCCAAAGCATGAGAGAGAAGCTGAGTGAGGCAGAGGCGGAAGGAGCCCTCCCCCTGGGGCTTCAGGCTCTGATGTCCTTGAAGCCTCTTTCACTCTTGAGCTTCTTTTAGTTTTGAACAAACAAATCTCATTTCCCAAGCTTTTATAAAGTTGTCTTTAACTTAGACTAGAGTTCAACATCTCATTTTTACAGGCTGAAGGTCCTGGGGTGAGGGATGAGCTTACAGAAGGAACATTTATCTTTCACTCAGGAGATCCCGGTTCTGTCTCAGCTCAAGGGTGGGGGTGTAGTGGGTAGGGAGGGTTAGGACGGTCACGGGGAGAAGAGTCCTCACTCATCAGGGTGTGTCGACATTGAGTTTCCCAATTTACCTGTGATCCACGTTCTCCTGGAGCACCCTTCTCAGATCTGAGCGACTCGCCTGGCGGTCCCTGTGTGAATTAGGTTGTGTCAAGTTTTATAAATAGATGATTTTTTTAGAAATTGATTTGATTGGTACATTTTATATACATGTTTTGATCACAATAAACATTGAGAATTTGTACCAGTACATGTACTGATTTTTATTAGTTTGTTTCTTCTAACTAGTCTATATTTAAGTCATCTAAGGGAGCACTCATATTTATGAATATTACTTTTTAAAGCAGATGTTCAAAAGTAGGTGCTGAACGTAAGTCATACATGTGAAATAGTGCAAGCATTTGGCTAGAAGTAGCTATGAAATAATTTTAGTGTGCTCATGTATTTCAAGGTCAAATGTTAGCATGCCACAGCAAATCCAAAGATGGAAAGGTAGAGTGTGCATCAAAATAGGTACTACTTCAGGTGTCACAGGGACAGTATGGCTAAGTGACCTACCGGGGCTCCAGGAGGCCCTGGTTCACCCATAGCTCCTTTGTCTCCCATCTCCCCCTTCAGTTCCTGCCACAGAAACAATTCAAGGTCATTACAAACAAACCAATCAAAAGATTATGCAGATGATGCTTGGAAAAGACTTATCTGTTCAATCCGTTACATATATGAACCACCAGTGTGCCTCATGATAACACAGAACAATAGTCCTTCCTGTATCTTATGGTTTAAATTTTACATGTGAAATCACACTCAAACCATACACAAGCATTTTCTTAAACAGAAAATATCTTTTGGATTGAGCTACATTAAGCATTGAATTAATTCCCTAATCAACTTTCCATAAACACAATTAGATAATGTCTAAATTATTTTACTTTCATTTCTAATATGTGAAAAATATTTTCATTGGGCCAGTGCAAATTCTGTAATCATGACTTGATCCAATAATCAAGTTCATCTGAGCCATGCTTTTTATTTCTGTATTTTTGTGAAACTGGGCCTCATGCACGGTAGACAGATGCTCTACCACTGATCTACATCCACATTGCTTTTTAAATATTCATTCATGTAGAAGCAATGTCTTGGTAAGATGCTCTGGCTGGTCTCAAACTTTCTATCCTCGTGTCTCAGGCCCCCGAGTTATTGGAAGGTACAGAGGTACCACCAAGACCAGCCTATTTTGACATTTTATTGATTATATTTTTCCTTCAAGGGGAATTGTTCCCTTGAGGATGCTATTTTTCCCAAATTCAATTCTCCTTCCTGAGTCAAACTTTAAGATTTAGACTTTGGAAATACAAATTTTTGTTTTTTCTATCACTTTTTAGACAATAAATTTTTGGACAATAAATTTATTTTCCCTTTCCCAATTACCCCTAAAGAATTTATTTTCCTTAGGCCTATCTTTTTCCAGTCTTCAATAGTTACATCATTATTTTATTATTATATTATTATATTATTATTTTAGTTACATTAAATTTTGCTGTGTTTTATTTGAACTCCTGTCAGTTATGCTTCAGTATCTCACCACGTGAAGAGGGTGTGGCGATGACAGCCACTGAGCTTCTTTTTTGCTGTAAGGAGGATTTTAAAACTGTGGTTGTGGCTGTCCAACTTGGTGAATATTCTAAACACCACTGAACTGTACAGTAAATGAGCAAATTTTATGACATATAAACTGTATCTCCATAAAGTTGCTAAAAATGAGTTGTAACAAAGACCCATGAACTATTCCTTTAAAAAGTGTGTCGACTATATCAAGATACTATCTCAACCAAGTGACATTAATTTAAAAGAGAAAAATTTACCCACAAGAAGATTGTTAGCCTCCCTTCCCTTTGTCACCCACCCGCCTTCCAGGCACACCAGGGTTGCTTTTGGGTAGGGCTGACGCATGGTGTTGTAGATTTATTTTTTGTAAGCATTCAATTTTGTGACCTCTCCTGGCCACTCCACTATGCAAAAAGCAAATGTGAGTATCAGCAGAAGAGGGCTGTGGCATTCTTGGTGCAGAATGGGACCACAGTGTCCTTGGAGTTAAATGGCACAGTAAACATGTCGCACTCCCTTCTAGCTCCATCTTGAGGTCATTATCCCCCAACTGGATCAGAATCACACACTTTACTCTGGGGGCAGTGAAAGCTGTCAGGGACATCTGGGTAAAGAAAATCGGGTCAGCTCTAACTCTTCTAAGGGTGCTGAAGTCACTTGTTTCACATCTTCTCCATCTGACATGTCAGATCAGTGGGCAAAGGATGGGGGAGGGATAAGACCCAGAGGCTGAGGCAGCCTGAGGGGCTGGGCGGACCATGGCTCAGGTGATAGACACCATAGGGAGGTAAGAGATCATCAAGACTTCATTGAAGGCATGATCGACTCAGTCTACTCGCACAACTGCAGCATTACCGTTTTGTTATCTGGGCCAGTCAGCGTCACGATAACTGTTCCTGGTGGTCCAGGAGGTCCTGCTAATCCTTTCATACCCTATAGATCAATAACCCAAGAATGAAAAAGTGAGCATCATCGACATTTCAAGTGAACTCTGTTGGATATGTCAGCTTTTCTCTTGCAGTTCTTGCACAAGAAAGCTGAGCATATGAAAACACATTCATTTTACACTGGCCAGGAAACAAACCGTAGGCTCATATACGACAAAACTCACAAGTATCTTGCCCATTGGAAAGCTGTAGTGTTCAAATTACCTGCTCTCCTTTTGGTCCTACTACATTGTCACCCATATGACCCTGTAAGAAAACATAAAGTGATAGTTAAAAAATATGAATAGCTGGGCCGTGGATTTAGCTCAGTAGTTCTGGTGCCTGCCTTGCAAGGACAAGAGCCTGGGTTTGATCCCCAGTAACCACATACAGCAATGTTGGGCGTGGAGACTCACGCCAAGCAGCAATCAGTACCACATACCACAGTGCTGGGCATGGTGGCTCATGCCTGTAATCCCAGCACTCGGGAGGCACAGGCAGGAGGATTGCTGTGAGTTTGAGGCTGAGCTCAGGGCCAGTCTGAACTACAAAGTGAGACCCCCATCTCAAAAAACAAAACAAAACAAACAAACAAACAAAAACCCTGAATATTCTAAGCCCTTGAGAGTTTCAATATTTTTAACTGAACATTTATCTTTTACTTAATTTTAGAAGTATAGAAGTTATTTTAGCTGTTTTTAGAGTACAGTGGAAATTTGATTCTTTTAAACATGGAGACTTTGAGGTACAGAAAGTTTATGAGATTTATGTTACGTGGCGACCAGGTGGTGAGAGCTAGTGGTGGGGAAGGAAAGGGGGCCCAGAGCAGGGGGTGCTTTCCTGGCTCAGCTGGTTCTAATCCTGTTCATTGGCCACTTCCTGATGATCACTCAGCTTCCCGGTTACTTAATTTCCTTAACTTGTACCTTAACTTCCTGATGTCCTAATTTTCCCATCTTAAAAACAAGAAGGATGGGGAGTAAAATTTCAGGGTTCTGAAATTCAAAACTTAATAGAATAGCTGAGAGTGGAATTCAAGCTACTTGAGTTAACTAGTATTTTAGTAGTGGCACAAGTGTGATGTGGATAGTTCCCCTTTGCTGGGGTTGGCCGCTTTTATGCTTGGAAATTCTGCACCACAACACATATTGAAATGTGATCCCCATTTCAAGGTATTAAGAGAAAGAATGGGGTTATCACAGGAGTGGCTTTGTTACAAAAGTGAGCTCTCTCTGGCCACTGGACTCTGCACATGGTCCCCACCTACAAGGAGACTCTCATTTGATACAGACTCTCAACAATGGCCTTCAAAGCCCACCACATTGCCAGATATAAATTTCTTTTTAAAATAAATTGTCTAGTCTGTGGGGTTAAGTTATAGACTAAGACAACAGCTACCTAGCACTTCAAAATCTTGTTTTGTGCTCCTGTGGAATACCAATCTTGTTCCTACCATCCTGGAAGGAATTTGGAATAAAACCTTTTAAACCTCAGTTCGGCCATTCTTGGGCTCCAAACCTGTCTATCTCATAGGGCAGTGACAGTGAAACTTTTGGAGAAAAAGTGCTCCAACTGCAATCCCCAATCCACTTACTTGTGGCAAAGCACCAGCACTGTGCCTGAGTGTTGTCATTTGATGGCTGGCTGCTGGTGCAAGGCTGGGGAGACTTGGCTTGTGTGCCAACTGAACAAGCTTCCCGTGTCCACTGCCCCACATGTGCCATTGGTTTGCTACCACTGTCATAGGGTTTGTGTGTGTATTTACATGTGTTCATGCACACATGTGCACAAGATCACTTTGGGAAATACCGTCAGCCTTTTTTCACAAATAGTAAAAATATTATGCTTAGTAGTAATTTCCTTGAGTGTCCAGCCTCATAAGATGTTTTTATCCTTACACTAACAATTAGGCTTTCAAATAGATAGATACACGTCAAGTGTCCAGTTTAAGAAGCACAACACCTGTGTCTTATTTATGAGCATAAGATAGGGTAGGTTACAAAAAATCAATAAGATAAAATGCTGGCTGAGTGGTAGGATTGTACAAAATGGAATACTACAGGTTAGGAATCCTTATACTTTCCCCTGATACTCAGTTTCCCTCCTAGCTGGTTAAACTCCTGATCAGGGATGGAGTTGCTGACATCTCTCCCTGCTGAGAGTCCTTCTGGGTTCCTGAGAGGTGGGAGCAGGGACCCGTGTGGAGCAGCAGGTTGGGCTTTCAGTTGGGGGACTCTGGTACAGTATATAAACCAGCACGTACCTTAGGTCCCGCTGGTCCCCTAGCTCCTGGAAAACCCTAGAAAAAGCCACAAATTAAAATTACAGCAGGAAATTTACACAGGCAGAAAACTCTAAAAATGTTTTGCCATCATTAATTTTCTTAGAGTCTATAGCAATGGTGACTTTATACTCACAAACAGTCCTGGAGGTCCAGGTGGGCCAGCAGGTCCGGGAAAACCTGGTGGGCCCGGAAAACCCTTGAAATAAAGAGAAAAGTAAGAGCATGTATAAATACATTTCTCACCTGAGGATAGTGTCCTTTAGTTTCGTGCATCAAAAAATCTTAATAAAACCAGAAGAGAATAATGCCTCCCTTCTAAGTGGCTCCATTTAATTATAAAAAATATGCTACAAAGTGTTGCTTAGAGTGGTAGTTGCCAGGAGCATCCTGATAATCTGTTTTCAGGAAGATGATAAGGGAAGTTGCTTACTTTAGAATGCATCAATATTTTACTTTCCCCACTTTCTCTTTCTTCCTGTTTTTAGCCAGGCATGGTCTTGCCTTGGTGCCTCCCATTCCCCTTCCCCAAATATCTGTGTGACTCACTTCCTCTCTTCCCTTGTCTTTAGGTAGTTGACCTCCTTCCCATGAGGCCTCTCTGACTATCAAAGGTGGAACTCATCTTCCGGTCCCAACTCTTGCTATCTCATCTTCCCTATGTGAGTTTTCTTCTTTGCATTCATGACTGTCTAACACACTATGCAATCACTAATTTACAGTTTTTTTTTTTCTGTTTTCCCTTAGAATGTAATCTTGATGACGGTGAGAATTTTTGAAGCTTTTCTGTTTTGTTTTGTTTTGTTTCTTGGAGACAGGTCTTGCTTTGTAGTTCAGGCTGGCCCTGAACTCACAGCAATTCTCCTGTTTCTGCATCCTGAATGCTGGGGTTATAAGCATGAACCACCATGCTCCACATTGTGGTATGCGGTTACCAGAGGTTGAACTTGGGACCTTGTGCTTGCCAAGCAGATGCTGAAACCACTGAGCTAAATCCCTGGCCTTGAAGCTTTTTTTTGGTTCGGTTTTGTTTTGGCTGATTTATGTCCTGCTGTATCATTGAAGCCTAGACAAAGTCGTTGTCACAAATTGATATCTAATAAATATTTAATATATTCCTTTGTATCCACCCTGGATAACCCTCAGGCTACATACAGATAGATCAGGTGAACAGACTATTGGAGGTGAGAAAGTTGTATGTTAATAAATCCTTTTATTTATTATCATGCAAATTTTGAAATAAGACCATTATTAACATGACAATTGTAAATGGTAGTCAATGCCTGATAGAAAATAATCCTTGATTGCAACAAACACAGATTAAGTGGAATATAACTTCCCTGAAAGCTCCCTGCATACAGGAAAGCTTGTGTGAAGAAGTTTTAAGAAGAGACTGATGTAACTGAGTTCTAGAATTGTATGTTACATATTGTGAAATAGAAAATACTCAAAGCGAAATAGGGTGAAGGGAAAAAATTAATGAGATTATAACAAAAAAGAAAGGAAACAAAATTTATGTATATTGGGGGTGAGGGTGGTAGGGTGGGTAGGGCTATGGGAAAAAATGAGAATTAAGTTGTGTCATATACTGGTACAAATTCTCATCGTTGAGTGCAATCATGATGTGTATATGTAATGTACCAAAAAAGATTTCAATTAAAAAAAAAGAAGAGACTGAAAGATGTATATGCAAAATTATCTTTATCAGCATCATATAGTTTCTTATAATAAGCTAAATGCTTCAGAATAAAATAAAGCCACTATGCAAACAAGGATGAACATGGATATGTCAAATGTTAAGAGTGAGAATGACATATGGAGGAAAGAGATAAGAAAAGAGAGTGAGGGAGACAGAGGCAGAGGCAGAGGCAGAGAGCGGGGGAGGAGGGAGGGAGACAGGAAAAGGGCTCTGCCGCAGTTGCTCTACCTGGACTCCTGGGACTCCCGGCAGCCCTGGGTCACCTTTTCCGCTGACTTCTACATCTTCTCCTTGAGCCGGTGCACCCTTGAAAATGGGAGCATTTATCAACCTTATGTTTTCAAAACTCCTCTAAAAATTTATTAACAGTCATACTGCATCGAGGATGAGGCTGATTCCCAGGATACAAATTTAAAGAAATACTTTAGGATTTTGTAGTCAGCTCAGTTAGAAGAATTCAAATCATTTCAGCATTTTCTAAGCTGACAATTCACTGGGGTGGGATGAAAGATACAGGGCTAATAAAATCATCCCTCAAGATTCCCAAATGCATGGCAATTTCGGATCTTGAATGTGGGTCTCTGAGCGGGAGATCAGTTTCTTCCCTTAGACCCCTGTCCTTGAAGCATAATACAAATCTGTATCCTCTAGACCCATTTATAACAGGAGCAGCTGTTCAAGAGAAGTAAACATCATGTCCTAATTATTGTGACTTTGGAACTGATAAAGCCTGGATTATGAAATCTTATCTGCGGTGGCTTATGTGTCTTTAGTTAACAGGCCCTTTTATACACATACTTAAATTTTCTCAATAATAATGAATTATAAGTGACTTACCTTTTGTCCTTTCATACCAGTAACACCCTGTGAAAAAAAAATCACACATTAATAACTGGAGGTAATTCAAATACTACACTTTTATTTCCTATTCTGTTCCTCTGCCCTCATTCCTCATCTCCAGATCTGCCTCCCGGTTCTACCGTGCTATGAAATTATCCCTTGCTAAGTTCAGCCACGACTTTAATGTTGAAAAAACGAATGTCAACATATCAGTTCCCGTCTTGGTGGATTTCTCAGTGGCATTAGCAGTTGCCTCCTAGTCCCTCTACTGCAGTGTCAGTTCCCTGAGCCTCTCCTTTCTTACAGGCTCATTCTTTTGGACCTAGACGTTATGTCCTAGAGCTTGGTTTTGGTTCGAAGTCCTTCCTGCTCACTTCCGACATGCTACAAGTCGGAGCCTCCCCTCCCAGCAACCGGCCCATCAAGCACCTCTTCCTGAATGCCTCAAATGCAAAATGAAACCTTGAATTTGAGCCTGAACTCAATTCACTCATTCATTCATTCACTCATTCGCTTTGAGTCAGACGTCTATTAAAGCTGCTCCAGACTTTCCAAGGTCAGGACAGATCTGTGTACATGGCCATGTGGAACAGACTAGTTTATTAATATATTATGTTTGTAGTGAGGTGTAAGAAAAGCAAACTTACTGTGATCCCTGGGTACCCTGGTGTCCCTGGAAGCCCTGGAAATCCTTGTTCACCCTAGAAAACACAAAAAATTGGCCGTTAATCTCAGTTGGTCTAGCATAACCTCCTGAGGTAAATATTCCCATTTCTCTCTTCCAACTATGCAGTGTCAAATTTAGGCAAAATAACTCAAATTCCTTATGGCAACTGGGTCATGAGGCTGAAGGCCAGAAAATCATTGTCTTAATTGAAAACAGGATTAGAATCTACTGTCTCTCAAATTGTGCATGAATGATAGTCTAATTGTGCCAAGAACTTTTTAATTGGTTCTTCCTCGAAACTTGAGTAATTAGTTCATTCATGGCCGCCATGAATGAGAAGAGTTCAGTTAGAAAACAAAAGGAGGTAAGCCGACCTTGAAAAGCTCAGTCTCTCCTTTCCAAAGACTAATTTTGCACTCAAGGCTTTTAGTTTCTGGTTTATATTCACAAACTCTGATGAAAATAACAGCCTTGTTTTTCCATTATCTTTCTGTGGGAAAATGTAGGAGAACTTTAAAATATGATTAGGAAGCAAGTAATAAAGAGAAAGAAATAAGAAGACTCCTGGTTCAAAAACATACTTCCAATTTGACTAAATCAATGATTCAAGAACACATATTTCCATCTTCTTGCCATTTACCCTTGATCTATTGATTCAACAGAGAACATATTGATCATCCGTATGAGTAGAGCCTACCTTAGAACCATTGCATCCTGGGATTCCAGGGAGTCCGTACAGCCTACCTTAGAACCATTGCATCCTGGGAATCCAGGGAGTCCGTATGGCCCAGTATGGCCTGGGAGGCCCTAAAAAAAGAGAAAAATCTCAAAGACCAGGCAAAAATCACAAGGCTGGGGGCCAGACAAACCAGATAGGAAATCAAGGGACTACATGAACTTAACTAAATAGCTACTAAAATACAAAGGATGTTTACATAGCAGTTTGAGTTTTGGCTTTACAAATAATTTGATAAATTATAGCATAGCAAACCAAACAGACTAAATGAAATGAAAATAAGCAAGTGAAATGTGGGTACTTTAGATAAAACAAAGGCCTTTGTATAGACACTGAAGTCCCTTGACATGCTGCTATGAGCTGGGGAGAATGTAAGAAAAAGAAAGGGAAGTGTGCACAGAGGGTAATTATTATTTTGTGCTATGAAACAGAATCATCTTATTCCTTCCCATCCATTCTATTGTGCTCCAGGAGATGGAATCTAACTCACATGTCAAACAAATCTACATTGTAATCTATTACTCAGGTTTAAATTGACATTTTCTCCCTGGAGCAGATATATCTAGAACATATCTCTTTGTGCTACTGTTTAATGTCTTTATGAGGATGAGCTTACTTATAATCTTTCCAGCCACAATTTTTTTCTATTACTTACTGGAAGTCCAGGGGGACCTGAAAATCCTGGTAATCCAGTTATTCCCTGAAGACATAGAAAAGGGGAGGGGTGGTAAGGAAAAATTGTTCAAAACAAACGTTCATCCTCCATCCACAATGTTATTTCCACTGTAATAATATCTCCCTGAAACTACAGACGGGAATCCCTAAATCTGATTAGAAAAGACAGAAAAGATTTGAAGTTGTGATATTTACAGATCTTTTAAAAAGCTGTTAATGTTGGTTTTGCCTTTGGGGGACACACTTTTAAAGTATGTTTTGTCTATTTTGTGCATAGGTTAATGATACTGACTTGGGCACAGTAATTGCCACCAATGCACAATGAAATAGCAACCTTCTTACTCAGAAGCCCCTAACCTCCCCTTCCCATCAGCCACCAAGGTAGTGACTGGTATTTTTACTTCAACCACTATCGATCCATTTTACCTGTTCTTAAACTTCATCTATGGAAACATACTCATCTACTTCTTTCTGACATTTATATGACCTTTACACTGCGGAGTTGATCTTTTTAAAAGAAGAATGTTCGCCAAACAGTCAGAATGGACTGATTGGACTACTAACCCTTACTCCTTTGGGACCAGTGAATCCTGGAATTCCTGGAGAGCCCTAGATCAAGGGAGAAAAGAAAAGGTGAGTATTGCAAAAACATGCTTGGGACTAAGAAACCCATACATTCACACTCTGCATCCTAGTCACAGACCGTGCTGTTTTGCCTTTGTGGTTGTCTCATGGTTATCAAGGTTCAATTGTTTACTTACTTTGTTTCATAAAAATTCATTCCAGGGCTGGGAATATGGCTCTGTGGTAGAAGGGATGTTTAACATACGAAAGTCTTTGGGTTTGTTCTGTAGCATACAGGGACATGCGTGCATGCACACACACATATATGTGTACACACACATATGCAAACACACATATCAAATGCTTGCCACCGAAAGTAGGGTTTGGCTCCTACAACATTAGCATCATGTGGAGCTTGCTAGAAGCGCAGAATCTCAGACATCTGTCCTCTCATCCCTCTATTCTTGCTTACCTGCTACACTTAATTGATTTAGAATCTGCATTTGTGACATTATTCTTTGGTGATTCTCTTGCACATTAAATTCTACAAAGCCCCACATCAGCTAGCAGCTGTTGGGGCCTGATAAGGATGAAGGCCACAGTCATGATGGTGGACAGAATACCTGTCAAGATTCCCACACAGAAGAAGCACTCTGTTAGCAAATCACCATGTGCCTGACATGCACATGTTAATAAAAAAATGCAATGAGGACAGCCTGAACCAGAGATAAATTCACTCTTGGCACAGAATACAGGTCTCAGGCCCTCTTTCTTGGAGAATAACCTTAAATGGAGAATAGTTTAACTAAGTCACTTGCTGTGAAATTTCCTCTGTCCAAAAACTGCCGGCATCATTCCAGGGGGTTTCGGTATTTTTGATACTTTGAGAATAGGGTGTTACAGGGTCTTCTGGGATTGGACCGCCAAGGTCGAGGTCAGCCTTTGCTGTGTGAGGTAGAATTTCTGTCCCTGTGGCCACATTCAAAGTTGTTTTTTTTCTCGACAGGAGGTTGGTTGTCTGAGTTCCGCAGAAGGCCGAATAGCGACTGGCCTTTCCCCATTGCAAATTTTCTCATACAGAAAATACTTAAAATTAAGAAAACAAGCTTATACATTGGAAAAACCAGTTTGATCCGCTTTTAATATTCTTTTGATTGAAATTTCATTCGAGGCTGTACATTTCTATACACTATCCTTTTAAACATGAACTATGGGAAGCAAGATTTTCGGGTTAATTTTATGGAATATCTGTCCATCAGTGACCCTACTGAGGGCCATGTGCGGACAGCTACTATTTTGGTTGATTGCGGACGTCTCTAAAGACAGGGAATAAGCAAAGTAAGACATGGAGAAGGAGAAAACAGGGAAGGTTGGCTGGAATCCAGGTTTGAGCTGTGAGCTCATTCTACCAGCCAAGCGGAAGGAAACGCCGGTCTAAGCCCCGGGAGAATCAGTGGATTTTTCCGACTCTGTGCAGAATCCAAATGACTTTTCAAAACCAGAATCAGAAGCAGCAGAGAAAGAGAACATGTACATCAATGCGACAGAAATGGAAATGCAGAAATTCCCCCCAAAGAGCTATCCTTTGTATTTTTGTTGTACATTGTAGGTGTGGATTTAGTTTCCTGGTTTTTCAGGAGTTTTTGTTCTTGCGTTGGAAATGTGGTGTAAGAAAGACTCCTTTAGGAGTCACGAGACTTCTAAAATTTTTTTTCTTGAATCATAAGGGTGCAAAGAACATCTTTGCTTTTAATATATGGTCTTTGACTCCAGTTACTGATATGGAACTCCTAAATGGCTTGGAATTTTCTGGTGGTCGAAACAGCTTTTACTTGGGGGAGCCATCTTGGAGGGCCTAGATGGAGGCTGCTCGTGGGGAGGAGGTGGGACTTCCGGCCTCAGTCTCTCTCTCCGTGTGAGGGGAGGGAGCTAGAGACTGAGTTAGTAATTGATCATGTCTTTGTGAGGAGGCCTCCCAAAGGACCCCTAAGTCACGCAGATTACAGAATTTCTGGGCTGGTGAAGAGTCATGTGCCAGGAGGGTGGCACATGCCAACTTCATGGGAGCAGAACTTCCTGAAGGTGGAGCTTCGTCAGCTCTCACTCTAGATGCTACCACTTCCGGGGCCATTTGTACATATTCACCTCATACACTGGTAAATAGACGTGCTTCCTCAGTTCTAGTGATAGTTAACTAGCAAGCCTGAAGTTGTGGGAATTCTATTTTGTAGGTCAAATGGATAGAAGAGTGGGTAACCTGGGGACTCACTGCTAGTGATGGGCATCCAATGTGGGCTGGAGTGTGTGGTCCTGCAGGGCTAAGCCCTGACCTGTGGGACCTACTTTTATTCACAGCACCTAGCATTAGAAGTCAGTAGTAAGGTCTCCAGTTGGTGTCCAGCTAGAGAATGATTTAGTATGAGAAAGAAACTCCTTATTATGTAAAAGACATTTTGAATTTGGGTTTTGCTGCCCTTGATCTGTGACCCAGGACAAATGAATGAAGTGCTCGGCCAGTTTCCTCCGCCATGAAGGCCACAGAGGGATCTAGGCCAGGAGTCTCACAGTCACGAGACCAGTAGTTATAGTGACCCACTGCCAGGGTCACTATGAGAGGTGAATGAGATAGAGTGAGGGGTGAACAGCCCAGATACAGCCATGAAGTCAATACACAGTGTGGCAGCAGGCTTTGATTACTGTTTATATAACCTATACACTGTGTTAACATATATTCTAATATAGCGCGGCATTTTTAAAATACCACATAGATGAATTACGATTAAGTTTTATAATTATTAGTTGATTCATAGACTCCTGGAGACCAATATTGAGTGGAATGGATATGTAGGCGAGACAGCCCAGACTTAAATCCAGCTAACGTCCCCAGTGGGAAAGAATCATCAGTGAGTCTGGTGGCCACAGGGTTATCTAGTGAACCCTTTGGGAATCAATGAAACAAAGCCCTTTGCATATCACATTGGGATAAAATTGCATGACAAGGGTGATGCATGCTCTGGTAAGAACCTCAGGAGTCCAGGGCTTGTGGGACCAGGTGAAGAGGAACACAGGAAGGGAGGAAAGGAAGGAGGAGACTGGAGGAGGATCAGGGAAAGAGCATTCCAAAACAAAGACAACGAATGACAAGGAGAAGAGAGTCAACCACACAATCCAAAACAAAGCAGACGGGCTCACGTCAGAGCAAGATGCTCAGTTACCCATCAGCAGTGGCCACTGTGACTTTTACGAGAACATACTCAGGGGAGAGGGACAGAAGGAAAATTACCACTGGCTCAGAGGTGAATAGCAGGGAAGCTATAGGCAACGTGTAGATTCCTTCCAGAAGCTTGATGCAAAGAAAAGACAGAGAAGATAGGGCAATATCTGGTAAAGGACTCACCCCCCCAAATGCAGAGGAAGTCTGATACTAGTGGGGTAGAATGTTTCCATGTCTAGGTCTAGAATAAAAAGCTAATGCAAAAAGTTAAGTAGGACTGCACAGTGAAAGAGGCTCATGCCCTGAGATCCCAGTGGGAATCCCAGTGATCAGGTGCAGGTGGGTGGATGGGTCACGAATGGAAGGTGGAAAGACCTCCCTTTCTCCTGCAGGAGAACAAAAGACAGGGCAGATGCAGGGATAGAATTTACGGGAGGAGAAGCAAAGGGAGTTGGGTGAATTGCACTTGAAGATAATAGTGATCACTTGTGATCATCTAGGAAATAGGTGGTGGGGCCTCAGCTAAGACTGAAGACGAGCAGTTTTCCATGTATCTACCAATGGGCTTCAGCGTGGAATTCTCTCTTGGATCTCAGCAGTCTACAAGGTAGGTGTGAAGAAGGGGTAGGTGACCTAGGGGATTTGTTCAGGCTTACCTTGGGTCCCTGTGGCCCAGGTAGGCCTTCTGGCCCTGGGAATCCTTTCTGGCCTGGAGAACCAGGGGGTCCAGGAAAACCTCTCTCCCCCTGTGAGAAGCAAAACACAACAGGAAACACCCAGAACAGCAACTATCCAACAAAGAACATGCCCTAGACCTGTGACCATGGTGTTCTCATCTTTATTGATCTCATGATGGTATTTTGCATATTTTTTTGGATTAAGAAAACATTAATTAGCACTCTGTATGGATTTGGTGTATGAGTTTGGTGTATGTGTTTGATATGTCTGTGGGCTTGAGTACTCTGTTGAGGCTGTAGAAACCTGACTTCCCCAAAGAATAAAGACTAAGGGAGAGGGACTGTGGGATTGAGTGGGAAGCCCAATTAGAAAAATCAAAGGACTAGAGATGCTGACTGAGGGTACAGAGCTGGGCCAAGTCCTTAGAAAGTGTTTGGGAGTGTCACTTAGAACACCACCATTCAGGTGATGAGTTTAGGCCTTTCTTAATTACACAAGAATTGGTAATTCAATCTGCCACCTGTGTATGAGGTGCAGGAGCTATTTCAAAGGTGAGCTGCATAGATTGTTTGCAGATGTCAGATGACACTATGGCAAAGTCCCCGAACAGGGAGCTGGAGTTGATTAGACCCAGTGATTGACAACATTCCACCAATGCATAATCCCCCCTTGTATGTGGCCCCTTTGATTAGCCCTTCACAGTAAAAGCTACTGGTTGATTTGTGGAATTTCATTGTACAACTGGAAAAACAAGCCAGATAGTTACTTTGTGTTTGTGGCTATGAATGCACATATCTGGTAAACTGAGGAGAAAAACTTGCTAAACCCCATCACTATTTAGGTATTTTTCATGTTCTACAAATGCAAACATCCTATCTTGCAAATAACTGAAGGTCACCTAGTGCTAAAATGCAAGAAGAATCATAGGGAATATTTTCCCAACTTGAGTCTGAACATGCATTCATAGTTCCAGGAAAACACTGAAGTCAAACAGCACGTGAAATGTAAAATAATTTAAAATAGGTATAGAAATAATAGTAACAGTTAGCATATAACTTATATGTAAATCCTTTCATCTAAAGAGCTTAAAGTATATTTTTTACATAGCCATCCTTCGGTATCGTTAAATAATTAGTGTCTCCGAGGAAAGCGTTTTGTCAACAAAGACAAACTGCCCCTGTCTTTATTATCACAAATTGCAAGTTAATAGAGCGAATTAATGAGGTTTCACAGCGCTCCTCTTTTTCTGGGATTCAGCAGGAGAGCTCCTGTATTTCTATTTCCCTCTCCTGAACATTTTCAACTGGCCACCAGGGGGAGATCTTGTACCAGTACTGTGGGACAATATCCCAGGCTTTCAGTGCTCCCATCAAAATAAGCAAATCATGTTTTCTTTTCTTCCCTACGTTTAGCAACATTGTGAATAGTGAATATATATGCATACATGTATATGGGGGCTCTTACACTTTTTCTGCTAACTTCCTACTGGTTTTCTAAAAACCAAGAGAGCTAACAATCCAACTTCCAGTATTTACACAGATAATCTGAGATTTTTCTCAGTTTGTTTTTTCCCGTTTTGGTTTGGTTGTTTATTTTGGTTGCTTTAATTCATATACAATTACCTTTAAATTGGATTTGGGGAAAGCAACAACATACTGATAATCTTTCGAGTGTGAATTACACGACGACATTCAGAAAATAGGAGTTAAATGCAGCCTTTACCTTCTCTCCTTTGGCACCACCGCAGAAGCACTGGCCTTTGTCTGTACAGGCGCAGCCCTGGGAGGAAGGAAACAGGAAGGTTTGCTTTGAAACAGCTCCACAGATCCCCGCTGACAGGGCAACAGCAAACACATTCTGTTTTCTGAGTACCGGGCTCTGTGGTGACATGGGAAAAAGCTCAGTAGATTCAGGACAGAAAAGCACAAAACTCCTGCGCTGCAGAAGTGTTAGATGAGTACCCTGCATCTTGTTATACTAGGAACTGCAAGGAACTTATAGAAAAGTCAAAAGGGTTCTTTCCCCCAGAAAATATTTGGTAGTGATCGAGAAGACCCTGACCCCATCTAACCAGTCGCTTTGACTATTTATGACCTCGGCCCATGTTACTGTAACACTGCAGTACTTATGAAGGTCCACTTCTAAAGCTTCCATCTGCCAGTTAAGGAACACAGAGTAAAACAGCCATGAATTGTGAACTGAATGTGTCTTGATGCACACGATATATTCTACGATTGTATATTAACCTTTTTCCTCATTTTATTTCTTCAAGGTAAAGGTAACAAAACTGCAGTTTGCTTTCCTGGGAGGAAATCAAAATCCATTAGTCAATGGCACAGGAAGAACAAGTCTAGGACATGGGTTGGCTAGTTGATCTGGAAATTTAAGCAAGTGCCTGAGATAGTTCTAAAATAGGGAATTCTGTGTGGAGAAAAGCGCCCCCGATACTAACTGAACGTATTTCCTTAGACTGTGGCAGTGGCTCTTCTGCCTCATAGGAGGGAAATACACAGAGTGAGTTTCAGAAACTGGCCACTGATCCTCAACCCATTTCTGCACATTTTAATTCATACAAATGGAAAGTAATTGATTAAGAAGGAAACAGCAGTTTCTCCCAGGTGACGAGGGGCCAAGGGACAAATCAGAGCCGCATTTATCATTCATCTTCAGAATCTTCCCCTCTGAACTCGAACCACTTGTTGGTTGCTTTGTTCCAGACCAAACTGGGTCTCATTCCGACCCATTCTCATGGCAGATTCACAGCTGTGCATTTCAGGCTGTGTCTGCAGTGGCTGACCGGCTCGGGAGAAAGCAGCTGTGGTCCTGTTCACAGCAGTCTCCCGGCCGTGTAACACGCCCTGGAGACATGCTTGTGTTTGACAGTTGGCAACTGGTTTGCATTCAGTTTGGACTTGAAATTTGAAGGCACATGAGTTCTATGGCGACATTCGGGTTGCCATGGCTAAGATGCGTTCTATGTAGGAACTACCAGCGATTAAAGCAAAGGATCAAACCAGAGGCTTTGGCTAGATTAACACATATTAAAATCAATCCAGGACTAATTATTAGTTTCTTTGATTAAAAACATTTTCTGGTAAAATTTTAAACCTTTGAAAGAATCCACAGTAATTTAGAAGACTAGAAAGTAGTACAATAAATGTTCACTTACTCTCCTATCACACGTAGGTTCATCCTACCCACTCCATATTGTCTCCACTTTTACACACACGCACACACACACACACACACACACTCTCTCTCACACATGCACACATGCACTCACACGCGCGCACACACACGCAACACTCTCACACACACTCGCGCGCACATGCACGTGCGCACACATGCACACATACATGCACACGTACGCGCGCACACACTCTCTCACACACACATGAACACACTCTTTTCAAAAGTGAACTGCAAACAGGCTGACCTCTCAACTCATACTTCTGTATGCAACGCCCCAAACTAAGAGTACATTCTCATCCAATGTCAGCATTATTTTCAAAATCTACTTCTACATAAAATCATTAGCTTTACACAGGGTCCTTCATAACCATAGAAAATGAAAATCTGTTTAATATGCGGCAAACATCTGATTTTGTACCTGAGATTTCACCTGTGTTAATGTCTGCAACTGGTAATTAACACACGAGCTCTCCACCAGTGGTTCTTAGGTTCCAGAAAGTTCAGAAGTTACATCATTAGCATCCAGAGTCAGTGTGCGTTCATTGTTTCCATGAGCTCCCTCCTTGCCTGGGTGTGGCTTCCCATCACCACCCACAGTGACCTGATGTCCCTTTTTGTCACATATATACAGGGTATCCTAGACTTTTATCATTATTGTCCTTCAGTTTGAATCTTGTACTTTTAGCTAACAATCAAGTTGTGTTTGTATTTTGCTTGGTTTTGCCCATTTGAGTATTCAGTACCAGCTGGTTAATTAGTTGAAAAGGTCAATTAAAATGGAGAAACAAAATAAGCAAGCCTGATGTAGTGATGCATGCTTGTAAACCCTGCACTGGGGAGACTGAGGCAGGAGAATCTCGAGTCCAAGCTCAGCGCAGATTACATATTGAGACCCTGTTTCAAAAAACCAAAGCCAAATAAAATAATGCAAAAGAAAAAGCTCCAAGCCCAAACCAAGTAAAAACAGATACACGAACACTAGACATCTTATTTTAATTTAAAATACATCAACGGACACTAATCTTTTCTTGTGAGACAGAATCTTGTACCCACAGTGCCTCACCCTTAACAATTTCCGGTTTGAGTGTCTCTGAAACAGACCAAATGCTTAAAAACACTTGGGAAATTACCTGAGTATAGTCTTCCTTGACATTAAATCATTTTCCTGTAGTGTTTCAAATGTTACATCTACCAGCACAGCAATTTTCTTTCAACTTGGTTTTATCAAATCTTCCAGCACTGTTGCCACAGAAACAGTTTTCATGCATTCATATTTAATCAAGTCGTTATTATGTTTAGATAAATTTTTGTATTCCCATAACAAGTACAATTGGAGAAATTGGAGCAGGAACAATGATGTCTTGGAAATCATAAAATCTGCTAGTGGGATAGTCTCAAGCTGGTGAGCTAGGGAGAAGACCACGATTCAGCTGGCCTCTTGCATCAAAGGTGTGAAGAGCTATAGTCCACCCAGCGGTTGTTAAGGGGGGAACCACCCTGAGATAGTCTACCCCACTTTCTCTCTGCCTGTCTGTGTCTATCTGGTCAACCACGGGTGTGTGCCCGGCCGGCAAACAAGACTCCACAGCCAGGTCCATGACTGCCTTTCTAAGCCAGGGTTAACACAACTGCCCCAAATTGTTCCAACTTCAATTCTCAGCTAAACTGGTGAGGATGGGCCGCCCATGCCTGTGTGTAATTGGGCTGACTAGGACTTCAGAGTAGGTGACAATTTTGCTGACATGTTGATGCTCCTCCTGATTGAATGAACTCAACATTATGGTCAGGGAAGCTCCCTGCTAGTTGTGCCTCTGTGGGTCTTGAAACGAGTCCCCCGGGTGCTGGGTCTCCTGGGATGATGCTCTGCAATGATTTGGGGTGGTGATGACAGTAGCTCAAATTTCAAGACAGTAAATTCTCTTTATTATGCTATTTTTCTTAAAATACAATTTTTTTAATTGAACTCCTTATTGGTATATTACATATACACATCATGATTGCACTCAACAATGAGAATTTGTACCAGTATATGACACAACTTAATTCTCATTTTTTTCCATAGCCCTACCCACCGTACCACCTCCATCCTCTATATACATAAACTTTGTTTCCTTTCTTTTTGTTATAATCTCATTTTTTCCCCCTTCACCCTATTTTGCAATTTTTTAATTTGGAAAAATATGTTTTAGTAGTCAATATGCAAACAAATTATTTACCTAAAAGTTGCAAGGGCCATATTTTGATTTACACTTACTTTTATGGGATATTTTTGAAATACTAAAGATACGTTCACGAGATATAATTCATTAACTATTATTAAGATGCTATATCACTTAAAAACTAGTGTGGCCAAAGGCTAATATTAAGGAAATGTAACTAATGAATATTTCCTAGGCAACATTTTTATGACTTCTCCTTTTCCAACAATAAAGCACCTCTTAATTTCCTCACACTACACTTTAATGGAATAAGAAATCATTTATCATAAACGGGAAGCTCTGAATAGTATTGTGGCTTTTTTCTACCTTGAAATTCGTAAGGGGTCCAAGATCATGTGGTATTTTAGCACTCTGGAAGATAAAATAGTTGTCCTTATAAGAATCATTCTCTTACTGGTTGCATTTGTTTTGTCAGTGGGGAATCTAAGAGGATTCACAAGTTCGGAAATCGTAGGTCGTGTGTATGTGGTGTGGGGGTCCATCCATGCAGGGTCTATGCACAGCTTCAGTGGCCACTGACTGGACTCTGAGCAGATTAGTTAATCCCTCTGAGTTGTCTCACTTGTAAAGGAATAAACTAGGATCTGTCTGACAGCATTTTCGTGAGCTGTAGTTGAGACGATGTGAGAGGCCACCTGCAGAGAACGAGGCTCCAGAGGCCTCCTGTCTCTCCTCAAGGCCCCGTGTCTAAAAACAGGTATGCATGGTCGGCCTGAACTGGTCATGTTCTAGCCACGTCCTTTCTTTGGTGGCCCGAACTAGCTGTATTCCTTCCACAAATTTCCTCCTATCGATAAACCAGTCCTGACTAAATCCTTTCCCCAAGGGGAAAGGATTGGAAGTTACATTTGTCATGAGTGAGCTAACTTGTATTAATCAGTAGTATTTTTAAAGTATAATAATCTTTGATTAAGTATTATGAAGACAGACACTGCAGTGTGTGTTTCATAAAAGCTCTGGTGAGAGACCACAGTGACACTCAGTGTTTATAAACGACAGGTGCCATATCAGACGTGACACAAAAAATCGAGGTGCTGATCAGCCCTTGTTTCACGTTCATAGTGTCTGTGCACTAATAGACATCACCCGCATATCACCCACGTCCTGCCCATGTGTCCTCAGAGTGTCACTCGGCATCACCTGCTGTGGTTAGACAAATTGCCACAGGAGGGAGGGCCACTGGCTCTGGAAGCAGATTTCTGAATTTGAGTCCCAGCCTGGTCAAAGCCCTGATGTGCCTTTAGACCATTCCCACTGCCTCAGTTTCCACATCTGTGACATGAGTCCAGTTGGCAGAAGAACAGTACTGTGTCTAGGATCCTAACTCAAGTCTATCACTGTCAGCTACAGTGATATTAACTTATCATTGCTCATTTCATGCTCGTAAGAGTTTATCACTAGCATTAACATGCAAGTAGAACACTGTCTTATATCCCTTCCGTGTGGCAGGCACTACAAAATTGTCTCTTTACTCTTAAAACAAATAGAAGGTCTAATTAAATGCAAGATTTCTTTTTAGGGCATTGAGCCCTGGTCCTTGCACATGCTAGACAAGAGCTCTACCCCTGAGCTCCATCCTCAGCCTTTTTACTTTATTTTGAGACAGGGTTTCTCTAAGCTGTTCATCCTGGCCTCAAACACATGACTTTCCCACCTCAACCACTCTCGTAGCTGGGATGACAGCTATTTACCACCACGTACAGTTAAGTAAGTACATTTTCATTCTTCAGCAATAGGCCAGAAAATAATTTCCAAGTAGTCTTGGTTACTTCCTCTTTCTACACCCCGAACACAGTATGTCCCATTTCTGCGCTTGCTTGGGAAGCAGGGGAGGCCCCTCTCCTCCCCTCCCCCAGCTCAGCCCTGCCCTGTTCAGTGGGAGGGCAGTTGGCACCATTCACAGCTGGTTAACAGCTCACTGAACAGGTCTGTTGATTTTGCATTATGACTATTGACCCTGCCAGACACTGTGCCCAGCCAATCGCCTGAGGCAAAGGTTTGTGTGAAAAGAAGAGCTGACCAAGTGAGGGCCAAACTGTGCCAGACAGATCCTTTTCGGGGCTGCCTCACCCGTGTCTGCCTTGGGCACTGACTAGAGCCTTGGGAGCTTGCCCTGCAGGGCAGGAGGGGCATCCATGAGCACGCACATCTCTGTGGGGTCTCCGACCCGCCCAGAAGTGCTGTCCCCACACTTGGAATCACACACATCTTGCTGCAGCTGCCACTTCTCATCTCTCAGCTGCTGTCCGGGAGCCACTGCCAGTCTAGACAAGCTAACCCAGCCACCCGTTTTTGATTTTCTGCATGACATGGGCATGCGGATTACTGGCTCTGTCACGAAAGCTGGCAACCAGAGTTCATCTGGGGACAAACAATATGTGAATGTTTGGCCTGTTTTGCAGAGAGTGACATGCACCTGTAATGATTAATTCCAGATTCCTCCTCCTCCTCCTCCTCTTCTTCCTTTTATTCTTTCTTTTCTTCCTCTTCCTCTTCTTCTTCCTTCTCCTCTTCTTCCTCCCCAAAAGGTTTTAAACCCAGGAGGACCCAGAAGCTGGAACACTCTTATGTGGTGAAGAGTGCAGGGTCTGTTGATGAGGGACTTGGGAGACGGGATAAACTCACCAGCACAAAGGAGTATCTGTGTTTGGGGTGCCATGGTGTGTGCTTGCTCAGAACTCTTCCCTGGGCTCTGTCTTACTCGCCTTATTCCAGCAGACAGAGGAGAAGACCACAGCACGAAGATGCTGGTGCACCATGATAAGAACAGCTTGGACCTGAGCCCTGGTGACCTGACACAGAGCCACACACACAAGTGCTGTGGTACATTTCTTATCAGTGGCTCCACGGGCTCCAGGACACTCCAGCAGGGAGAATGTGTCCCTGGCCTTGGCCATAGTGTGTCCCTGTACCTCTGGTGATGCACTGTAGAGTCCCAGGGGTGAACGTAATGGTAGTTCATGAAATATTCTGTATAAACCAGATGGTGAGGAACTAGCCCGAGACTACATCTCGCTCTGTTCATTTCTGTGTGATATTTGAGTTAAGAATGGCTTTTATACCTTATGTGCTTGAAAAAATTCCTGAGCCATGTCAATATTACATTAACATCAAATGTCAATATCTATAAGGTTTGTATTTGACCGGTACAAATTCTGTGGATAGTTTTTCCCTCTTATGAAGTCTAAAATAGTTAGTATTACAGAAAAAGCTTGCTGATCTGGGGGGCTGCATCTAAGTGGGTCATGGAATCAGGTGTGTCAGTTAATCTTTATTGTCAACTTGACCAGATTAGGAGATGTCTGGAGAGATGACTGGATGATGAGGTGTTAAACTCAGTGATGGATGAATCCATTTTGTTAGCTGAATGTGCAGTGAGGAAGTGGGACCAAATTGAAGTGAATGGGCCCCTGGGACCAGGTCTTCTTCTGGCTGGCTTCCTTCCCCTGTGCCCTGTTTCCAGCCACCATAAACCGAGCAGCTTTGCTTCACCATGTGCTTCAGCCATGACTCTCCTTTCTTGGAGAAACCCATGGACTGAACCCTCTTAAACCACAAGCCAGATAAACCCTTTCCTCCTTCAAATTGTCTGTGCTCTCATTTTATCCCAATCAAGGGAAAGCTGGCCAAATAATAAGTCAGAAAGAAGCAGAGGAAATATGTCAATGAATGGTTTGAAGACGGATGGTAAGAAGAGTCAGGTGGATCAGTGAATCTGTGAGCACTTGAATGTATTTCCTTTGCTGTGATAACAGATAAAATATAGAGATATTTTTAAAAAACTGTCAAAAACAAGATAAATATTCCTGGGAAGTAAAAAGGAATGGAAGCACAACATAGTGGAAGGGGCAGAGGATGCAGTTTTCTGGGCTGCAACTAGAAGTGGACGTCAGTGCTCAGGAATTTGGCTTCTGTAGATAATAATCTTCGGACCTGAGAAGCCCAGTTTTATCTTGTTTGGATTGCAGTGTTGGAGAATTCCTAAAAGAGGGGGTTCCAAAAAAGTAGGTACTTATAAAAAAGAAAGGGGATATAGAAACACAAAGAATTTGGAGGGTAAGGCTGTAATAGGCAGGTTACAAGATGACACCCATTGGTCTCTTGCCCTGGTCATCATGCCGTTCTGTGTCCTTTTGCTCACTGTGTCAGGATTGGCCAATATTACCCATATAATGGGAGAAATATGAAAATATGTCACATCTGAGACTAGGCTTTAAAAAGACTTTGTAGCTTCTGCTGCCTCTCTTGGATTCCTTGCTCAGGGACAAAGCAGGTGTCATGCCAGTAGTCTTTAGGAGAGTGTCAGGTATTGAGAAACAGAGGCTTCTGGTAGAGTCTTGTGTATGCAAGGTCCTTCCTACCAGCCCTCCCATGCCATCCAGCTCTGATGCCTACTCTCACAGACAACCCTGTGCAGCCACACAAGACCTGGATCCCATACCACCCAGTCAGGCTGACTGCTACGGTTTGGATGTAGAGGTCCCCCCAAAGCCTCATGTGGGCACAGGTGGCTTTTTCAATGGTGACAGACTCTAGAATGTGCGATGCTAAGATTGAAGGCATGTGATTACTAAACCAGTGTAGTGATTGGTTTGGTGCCACCCTGGTCCCGGTGGTCTGCATAAGATAAAAGGGACAAAGAGACATTGTTAAGGTGCCCTTGTTGTTTTACTTGAACAGTGGCCCCTCTGCCACTGTGTCTTGGAGCCAGCTGTTTATGGAATGAAACTTCTGTAACTGTGTAAACTTTTCCTCCCTTGAATTGTGAGAGTTCAGTATTTTGTTTTAGCAATGAGAGAAAGTAAGGCACTGACTTTTAGAAATCATGTCAGCTAATTACTGTCTGCTATTTTAAGCTGAACATTTTGGAGATAATTTTCTAGACAGCAATAAATATTAGAGTTAGTACTAAAATTAATGATTGTATTGAAATAGTGGAAGATAAACTCATAAAATCTTCCCAGAAGACATGACAAAAATGAAAAGAAGTAAACAATAAGAAGAAGAAGAAGAAAAAGAAGGAGGAGGAGGAGGAGAGGGAGAAGGAGAAGAAGAAGAAGAAGAAGAAGAAGAAGAAGAAGAAGAAGAAGAAGAAGAAGAAGAGGAGGAGGAGGAGGAGGAGGAGGAGGAAGAAGAGGGAGAGGAAAAAACCCCAGAAGATTTGAAGATCAATCCAGGGTGATCAGTGTCTGACAAACAGAAGTTTCAGAAATATCAAGTGTGGAAATTGTTGAAGAAATAATATAAGGAGCAATTTTTTGAAGTGATAAAAATGATTTTTTTTTCAGATTGATAGGGTACATTAAAGGGGCCCTGTTCACAGACACACACACACAACCCACACACCTTACCCTAGCACCACAGAGTACTGGAGAAGAGAAGATTCTAGAATACATGATAGGAAGGACAGTATGCACACTCCAAGGGCTCGGAAGCAGAATGACATTGGGTGTGTCAACATTTCTACAAGGGAGACATGAAACAGTGGCTTCAGGATGTATAGGATATTGATTTGCCATGCAAATTTGACCATTAGCCAAAGGATACATTAAGTTAGAGGAAACATAAGGGCATTTACAAATATGTAATGAATCAAAACGACCACCATCGAGGCATACATTCATAATTAACAACCAGACAATCTGCTCCTCATAAGAAGGGAATTAGGCTAAGAAAGGCAAAGATGCAGGATCCTGCACAGAATCTACCTGACAATACCAATCATAGATGTCTGTGGATAGGGGTGGAGTCTGAAGACCCAGAGGGGACCCCGAGGGGACAAAGGGATTGACAGGTTGTCTGACAAGTGTAAAGGTAGAACACTTCAAAGTGTCCTGAGTGAGAACCATTCCCATAATTCACATGCCCTGGTTTAACCACAAATTATGGGTAAGATTATTTGAGAAGTTTCAATGAAAAGGAAGGTGATGAATCATGTGACTCCTCATTTCACACTGAAAGACAATATATAATGTTAAAATTGGCCATTTTAAGAACTCTAGAAGCCCATTTTTCAGAAATTAGAAGGTAAATAAAGATAAGAAAAATAAATGCAAGAATTAAAGCTTGCTGGGGGACAGGGACTTGGAAAGATGCACCTAGGAAAAGGACTGTTTATTTTAAGTCTTTAACATTTTATTATTACTATTTTACTAAGTTAATGTTTTATTTTTCTAAAAAATAAAAGAAAGTTTAACTAGAATCATTTTATAAAAATCAAAATTAATGACAAAAAGATAGCTTACCCTAACAATGAAAAGTTCACCTCAAAAATGGAAAATTTTTTTAAAAAAAACATTTCATTTAAAGCCCTATGACTTACTATTTTCTGAAACTAATATGCATTCTAAATTCAACTTGAGTGATATTTCTCTTCCATTTGGAAAAGTACTAACTTAGTTTTGATTTCACTGTAGAAAAAAAGTACAGTAAGAGTAAACATAGGAAATTTTTAAAGAAGATTGATTGAGATGTTTGATGAAGGAACCTTAAAGCTGACCATTCTTTGCAAACACAAAGTGAACAGGTCACCTGAACTTGTGCATGCTGCTGGCGGGAAGCCATCATTGTAAATCATAGGGTCTTAAGACTGTAAGAGGCCAGAGGACTTCTGTAAGCCATACTCGTTCTGGGGCTGGTCTAGATTTTATCTGTAACCTGGAACTTGTCATTTTCCATTGGATACACAAGTGGACTGCATTTTGGAGGGGACTGTGCAAACTTTGAAGCTCAGAGCCATATTGTATGTGCAGTTCGTCTTTCTACCCAGAGCCCTGGCCTGCTTGAAGAGTCAGAGCCCATAACCCTGTGGGCTCCATGTCGAGGAGCTGCCCACAGGAAGAAAGATGCAGTATGGCTGAACTGGGCTCAGACGCAACTCCCGGCTGAGACTATTCACTACCCTGCAGAATATCTTCTCCATCATAGCAGCAGACAGTGGATGCAATTTCCCAGTTGGGGTTGGGCTGAAATAAGCCAATAAATGATGGTTATACTTCTCTCTAAAGGATAGGAAGAAAACCTGCTACTGTGAATTCTTTTTAATGGATGGTATTCATGTTCAAGATGTTTTTTGTTGCATATAAGCAATGTACTTCTTTGATAGTTTCAGTTCATGTCGCACGTGATTTAGTAAATTTGCTCTTTAACATCACAATATTCCTACAGAAGCACTGACATAAGTACTCACATAAGTTGTCTGGAGCTCCTAGGGTTTTTTCTGGCTTTCAGTCTCCAGGAAAGAGTGAGACTGGATCTCAGGTATGAAGCAATTGTCTGGGGGCTGAGCTACAAGGCTGCCCCAAACTGCACTTTGAGAACTTCCTTAACTTATCGGGTATTAAACTAAAACTAAGGTTCACTTCCAAAACTATTAATATTAACCCCTGTGGTATTTATGAAATAATAAAACAGTATTTTATTTTAAAAATATAAGATAGCTGAGATTAATGATCAAACCTAAATAAACTCACCAAATAGGTTATGCCACTTCTCTGATTTAAATCATTTATCACCTGCGGCCACCAGTGCCATCTGTACCAGCCAGCGTGGTGTGAGATGCTCTGAGCATCTGCCATCTCCTACATTCCCGCCCACGGTCACAGGTCCCCAGGCGCTGTGCGCTCTCTCTGCCTTCAACGCCCTGCTCTCTCGTTCACATTCCTGTGCTTTTCCACATGGCCTTCTGGCCGCGGTGCCCACTGCCCAGTACCTTTCCTCTGCTTGGCTAGTTTGCTCGTTATGAAGCAGTTCAACTCTTTCCCTTTGGTTAAGCCTTTCCCGTAGACTATGATGTGTGATCCAGATATAGAGCCAAAGCTTACATTTTTAAAAGCAACGCCACTAAAAGACACTACCTCTAGTCCCACTGAAAGGACTCTCCCTCCCTACAAATGCATGTTTCCCCTCATTTTACCACTTTCCGAAGCCTTTCTTAAAGTCCCCTTTTGTGAAAGTCCTTGGACAATGCGATCTCAAATATGGCGGTTGCTGTGGTCGAGTGTCATCCAGAGGGAAGGCAGCTCCTACAAACGCCGTGCAGCGTCCTCATCTACCGTATTTATTGTGTGACTTCTAGTTCTCCCTCTAAGTCACAATGATCATTAAGGGTAAGTGTTTTGATCTGATTCGGAGCAGCAGGTCAGCCGCAACAGTGCAGGTGAAGACATAGAAGACTTCTAGAACTGCTTCAGAAAGCAACAGGAATGATGGGAAAAGTGTATTTAAAACAAAAAGGAATATTTTGAAGGGGATTAATGGAGGCATGTCTTTTACTGTAGTGAGTTTCCAGAAAAATTAAACACTAAGTGCGTTTATGAATACCCCTCGTACCTCCCCAAGTCCTCGGGTCGTTGTTCTGTCCCGCCTTCTGTGCCGTGTGTCTGACTGCACTGCGATGCTGTTTACGTGCCTCTCTGCACCACGGAGCTCAGCTTCTCATAGGAAGCCACGTCTGACTCACTCCCCCAGGCTCGCGTTGTGTGGGGCGAGGTGCTGTCCTTCCGGAAGGGAGAGTGTTTCGCTAACTGCCTGTGACTTAATGGGCCTGTTGGCAAGGGAGGGAATTCCTGCAGGACTGAGTAAAACACGTGGGAAAGTACTGACCAACGCATGTCCAGGGATTATGGAGAACAGCCATCATCCCAGGAAGGGAAAATGTGCAGAGGACGTAAAGGTTAGCAAGCTGATGGTGAGGCACTGGGGGAGCAAGATCAGCAGCAGGAGCCTAACTGAAAGCGCTCACAGGGCCTTCTAAATGCAGGACGCTAAATTAGATCACCTTCAGTGCCCAGTGATATGATGACTTCCTTGTACTCAGAGTCATTTTCCCTCAACCGCTTTCCTCTGTGGTTTCCAAGTTCCAATTTATTGAGAAACCCAGGAGTGGTATTATCTACGACGGGTATTTATTTGGGTGCCTAATGTGTGCCAAGCAATATTCTCGACACGGAGGACATGGTAGTTGACTCTAGTGGGTGTGGAACAAGAAATGAGATAGATAGATAAGATGTATTGCGTATGGTAAATAATCACAATGGCTGGAAAAACTTACAAGAGGAAAGAACACAAAATACCAGGGGTAGATGGCAAAAGGCTGGGCAAAGTGACCAGCAGTCTCATCCAACAAAGTATCTTTTGCATTGAAGATCTGAAGGCAACTACATCTGGCTGCAGAGAAACAGTGGGATTGAAGCAGCTTCATTTTGCCAAAGGAGAAAAACAAGAAAGACAGGGGCCAGGGATTTAGCTCAGTGGTTCCAGCGCCTGTCTTGCAAGCTCAAGGGCCCGGGTTCGATTCCCGGGGAACCACATACAATACTGGGCATGGAGACTCACGCGCAGCAGCAATCAGTACCACATACCACAGTGCCGGGCGTGGTGGCTCACGCCTGTAATCCCAGCACATGGGAGGCAGAGGCAGGAGGATTACTGTGATGTGAGTTTGAGGCTGAGCTCAGGGCCAGCCTGAACTACAAAGCGAGATCCTGTCTCAAAAACAAAGCAAAACAAAACAAAACACAAAACAAGTAAAACAATGGAGAGACTATGCAGAGGAGGGGCTATGAACTCTTACTGAGCATGAGCAGTGAAGATTAATAAGAAAGGAAGCCGTAAGGATCATAAAGACAACAGCCAGGGGGTGGGTAAGGGGACTGCACACATTCATGGGCTGGCAACATTGTTAGATTAAGAATCCTAGAAGCACAGAGGATGGGAAAAAGGGAGTGTTTAGGGAAGGACCCTGATTAGTAATGTCAAGGTCAAGGGTAACATCATGCAGGGTGTCTTAGTTATTTTCTTGTCACTGGGACAAAATTCCTGACACCCACAAGTTAAAGGAGGAGCCATTTATTTGGGCTTGAATTTGTAGAGGTTTCTGTTCTTTATCAGATGACTCCAAGGCAGGGTGGCAGCAGAGGGCATCACAGAGGAGAAAGGTTCATGGCAAAGCAGGCAACAAACAGATGGATTAACAGAGGAGGGAAGGAGTGACCAGCTCCTCCGGCCAGTCTTCATCTCCCAAATCACCTTTAGCTGTAAACTCATCTGTACACTAGTCCACTCAAGAGCAGCATGCTCCAGCCATGAGGCCTTGGAGGGGCTCCTAGATATAAACCATAACTCAGGGGCATAGTGACTGAGGTCAATAGGAGACAAGATTACTGCAGTGATAAGCGCATGACATGTGTAGGTGGGTGTTGATAATTCCTCTGTGCTAAAGGTGAAACTGAGAAGGGAGATTGCTTTAAAATGCTCTTCATGAGGACTCCTGGCAACAACAACCACCCACAACTTACTGGGATAAAGTAAGCACCTCCCCATAGCGTCTCCTGCTGAACTTTCCTCATAACATGAGAATGAGCTCATACTTTATTCTGAATGATGGGACTCTCCACGACCCACTCAGTCATTTAAACGGTTTTCCATGTTTGTAGAAAGTTGTTAGGGATAATGTCACAGCTGTCCCTATCTTAGCCTGAGAAACAGCACAATGCCAATAGAGTGGAAGTCTCCTGTGTTGTCTTTAAATCTTCAGTTAAGTTTGTTATATGAAGCTGCCTTCGGGGAGATTGAACAAGAAGCACTAAGGACTGCTCTGGTCCATGAGTGGAGCAATGGTTGTAAAAACTGAGCCGTCAGGGCCAGGGATTTAGCACAGTGGTTCCGGCACCTGTCTTGCAAGCGCAAGGGCCCAGGTTTGATCCCTGGTTAACCACATACACTGAGCATGGAGACTTATGTCCACCAGCAATCAGTACCACATAGCACAGTGCTGGGCGTGGTGACTCACTCCTGTAATCCCAGCACTTGGAAGGCAGAGGCAGGAGGATTGCTGAGTTTGAGGCTGAGTTCAGGACCAGTCTGAACTAAGAGAGAGCCTGTCTCAAAGCAAACAAACAAACAAACCCTGAACTGTCAGTAAGTTTGTGTTCTGCAAATTCAGAAAATCAGAAAGAGAAGCTACCAAGAAATGCAGGACACAGGGAGGCACAAAAATCTTTGGGGGAAAATTTGGACCTCCTACAGATTAAGAGGAGATAGTTGGCAACAGCCCCACAAATATTGACTGTCTGAAAAACTAGATTCCAGAACACATAAGATGAGTCACGGGAGCAAAACATTTCACTATTGAAAGTTTACAACTTCTTTGAGCGGTTAAAGAGGATTACAAGTGAGACTTGGAAAATAATAGCACGTCATGGCCATGAAAACAGACTATAGAGAAATTAGCAGACACATAGAATGATGACAGCTGGGGTGAGATAGCACACCAAAATAAATAAGCAAATGCAGGCTCCTTATCCATCCTCTGGCTTTGGGAAAACAAACATTTGGGTATTTTAGAGATTGTGATGATGGACTTGTGTTTTCTTCTCATTCAGGTGACTAACACCCAGTAAATAAACTCTTAGGAGAAGATAGAGGAGAAAGTCAGGGAAGCAATAACCCAAGTTCTTTGGACTGACAACAGGAAAAAGGGATCCAGTAGCTGGCATAGTGGAGTACTGTAAATACGAAAGACACAAAGAAAAGAGGTTCAAGTTCACAGAGATGAGTAAGTTCACTACACCATACACAGCTTGTTGGAACCAGGGTTGTTGGGAAACATGAGACATTTTGCAGAAGTACATCCTGACTAGGATAGTAGAGTACTACTACTCTATTCTACTAGCAGTAGACGAGGGTCTACTACTAAAATGCCTAAATTTTGATCTCCACCATTGCTGTATATTCTTCTTGCCTTTTAAAATAAAGCATAAGTGACAATATCCCCCTTTTGTAAGCACTATTGCTGTTGCTGTGAATGTTTTCATGGCCCAGTGGACTCGTGGCACATAACTGCTGCTTGATAAATATTAGCTGAATGACGGTAGAGAGACATCTGCATCTACATTACTTGATAGCAAGGTAACATATGTTTTAAATCTTTAGATGTGCTCTTTTGGGGAATGCTCTTCTGTAATATTAGGCAGCCTGCTTCCCCTTCTTCCTGCTTTGGTTTCCTGTCTACAGCTCTTTGTACCTCATCTTACCTCTGTTTTCTATATGTAATTGATCAAAAAATAAGGCAACTACAGTTTGGTAGGATTGCGTATAAACTCAGAATAAGAGCTTTTGGGTAAGGTCAGAGGATCTCAAGTATAAACAAAGTCCAGTAGTTTTGCAAATTTTGTTTATCTTCTAGATAATTAAAAGTACTTGTTAAAACCAGTGATTATATAACTAATAAGAAAAGGTAACAATAAAATATAGGAACAGTTTAAATGATCCCTGATTAAAAATTAATTGCAATAAGGTAAACACGTCACACAATTTAAGAACCCAATCATTGTTAAGTGTTAAAAACATTGATACAGGGGCCGGGGAGTTAGCTCAGTGGTTCCGGCGCCTGTCTTGCAAGCGCAAGGACCCGGGTTCGATTCCCCGGTAACCACATAACGATACTGGGTGTGGAGACCCACAGCCAGCAGCAACCAGTACCACATCCCACAGTGCCGGGCGTGGTGGCTCACGCCTGTAATCCCAGCACTCGGGAGGCAGAGGCAGGAGGATTGTGATGTGAGTTGGAGGCTGAGCTGAGGGCCAGCCTGAACCACAAAGCGAGACCCTGTCTCAAAAAACCTAAAAAAAAAAACATTGATACAGTGCACTTAATCTCCAGAACTCTTTTCATCTTGCAAAACTGAAATTCTGACCCCCGCCCCTACACTAAATCCCATTCTTCCTCCTCCTCAGCCTCTGGCATCCAGCATCTACTCACTATACGTACACATGCAGAAAAATTACACAAGTGTATAGAGTGGTTAAAATTCTAGCCTCACTGAAGTTAGAGGCAAGAACTATGATGATTTTTATATTTAACTGTATATTTTCTTGCCCTATTTCACAGTTTTCCAAGTGTGTAGTCCATCATGATCAGGAAAAACCAACTTTTTCATTTTTTTAAAGAAAAGATGATGATGGTGATGGAATGGTAGGTTGTTGACCTATCCACAAAAAGGAAAAGTGAATTACTGAGAAAAGTATTATGCTTTAAGCTTAGTTTATGTTTATATATTACTTCACTCTTACATTTTAAGCTAATTAAATAAACCAAAAAGCTAATCCAATGTAAGTTTCAAACATTGAAAAATGAGTCCATCTGAAGACAAACATTTCCCAGCATGCTTTTCATTTTTGTGGGGTTGATAACCAGTGCCCTTGGTTACCATTAGGTAAGGGTGTGATAAGAAAGTTCTCAAAGCAGACACCCAGACTATACAGACTCCTCAGTGGTTTCGCGAAGGCTCTTCAGAACACAGGACACAGAACAAATGAGTAAGAGGCTAACGACATCCAGCTGACCTTATTTCAGAGGGCTGGATAGAGCTTCTCAGGTTCTCCACACAAAAGTCTTTGAAATATTTTTCACTTTACACAGCCGGTGTCTATAATTCATAGCGGGCAGGTATTTGAAGAATGGAAGGCCAGTTGTGTGCCCAGAGATAACAGGATGGTAAAATGGTTTTATAGATTTTGGCTTAGGGATTTAAAAGAAAAGGGAAAATGATGCAACTCTGGCCACATTCCATAGTGATTTGGATCTGGAGCCAGAAACAGAAAAGATTATGGTGCTCCATTATAAAATTCAACTTCCCTTAAAATGTCTAAGAGAGAAGCAGCAGGTGTTGAAATCTGAGAAGATACAAATGATAAAACCACATCAAAGAAGACTTCCTGTAACTGAAAACTGGAATTAGTAAGGAAATATCTGATAATGCTCAGTTATATTTTACTTGGGTTCGAAGAGGCTCTAAGAATAATTCATCAGAACATTTTAATGTTTAAATGCAGAAAAAGTAATATACATTAATAACCTTGTTTTCCAAGTGTATATTAAGGGTTATACACAGATATTGTGTTCGTTAAGACTGAGATTCCATCTACCACCGAAAGAACAGCCTTCACCAAGAAATCAAACAATTATAAATGCTGATGAGGCTTCAGGGAAAAAGAAATCTATCTATACTGCTGGTGGAAACACAAACTAGTGCAACTACTATGGAGATCAGTTTTAAGCTGCTTCAAAAAACCAAAACTAATTCTAGTTTGTGTTTTAGTCAACATTTCAGCTATTTACAAAATTCTAAGGACTCTAACTTTATTGTCCCCAAAGCAGAGCCCTGTGATCTCTAGTTGCATTGGAGGAAGTTAAGCTGGATGAGAATGGAAGGAAGTAGTTATGATATTGACCAGTTTTAAAACGCCAAATGGTTTGATTCAGATAGGTTTGTCTATCAATGGGTGTTATGGTTTCAATCTGGACTCTCCCCACAAGTCTCATGTGGAGCTGGCGACTGGCAATGATTAAAACAGGTGGTTACTCTGGCCATGACCTAGAGGAGTATGCTCTTTGTCCAGCTCTCCCCTTTGCTTCCTGTTTCCTGGCCATCAGGGTGTGAGCAGCCTTCCTCTGCTGGCTCCTCCACCGTGCCATTTCTTCTTTGGAATCTGCTGACCATGGACTGAATCCTCTGAAACTGTGGGCCAAAACAAACATCTCTGCCTTTAAGTTACTGATGTTAAGTCTTTTGTCTTCCAACAGAAAAGCTGATTAATATAGAACACTGGTACCAAGAAGCAGATTTCTATGGTGATGGCACTGATCATGTGGTTCAGAAACTTTCATAAATGGCTTACAGGAAGAGTTTAAAAAGTTCAGAGACATTGGATAGAAAAATCATAGAATGCTGTAAGCCAAATTTGGGTGATTCTGATTGACACTCAGAAAACAAGAATGTCAATAGGAATGCAGACAGTGAAGACCAAGTGCAGGAGATTTCATTTGTAATAAAGACTCAATTGGAAACTAGAGGCCATGCATGTTTAATTCTGCAAGAAATTTGTGTACATTTATATTCATGTCCTAAAACCTTGGGGGTGGCTAAGTTTAATGGTGGTGAACTAAACTGATCTTGTAGAGGTCAAACTGCAGCACAAATGCTGTTAGCTGCTTTTTGTAAGATTTATAGTGAGAATCAGGAGCAAAGAGCAGAAATGAAAGATATCAAAATTTTGTTGTTTCACTAGAAAGGAAGCACCTGCAAAATTGGGGCAAAAGAGAACATAGTTGTAGAAAAGATTAGCATTAAAAAGAAGCCAAGTAGTTTGGCTGGACACAAGGCTAGTAGAAATGATACAAGGAAGGTAGCTCAGAAAATGGCCAGATCCTGCCTATCACAAGTCTTTGCTTTGAGAAGAGAGCCCCAGGATGCTCAGGCAGGACCACATAGGGAAGTGTTCCCCTAACTTCAGCCACCTCAGCACTGTGGGGTGCCTGCAGCTATGGTACAAGTGAGCTGGGCTACTACTTTGTGCTGCAGACCTCAATGTTACCTATGTAATGTTGGTTTTTTTCAGTCTCCATGCAAAATTCAAGGATCCCTGGGTCATGAACCCTTCTATCAGGTGACAGAAAAAGGCCTGAGGGGCCAGGAAAGTGCCCCTGAGAAAGAACAATGCATGAAGAGTGAACCCAAAAGTGCAGTGGGGGCCCCAGGAAGCTAGAGATGCCAGGAATAAGAAATGTCTACTAAGGAAAAACTGCAAGCAGTGAGCAGAGCCAGCCTGAGAGAGAATTGTGTGCTGCAACTGGTAATTCCATAGAGATGAAGCCATTCAAGCCCTGTGGAATTCATACCTCATAATAACCTGCCCCAGATGCTGAACATGGTACAGAATTTGACATTTTCCCTGCTAGACTTTGATCTGGCTTTTGTCTGATTCCTTTCTATCCTCCATTCTCCCATTGTAAAATGGAAATTTTACCCTGTACTTCTGAATGTTGAAAGTGTTTAACTTCCTTTTAACTTTTCAAGGATCTCACATTTAAAAGTTTGTCTTGAGTCCCAGAGGAGACTTTGGACTTGGGACATTTGAATAATTGTGAAATTATTACAACTTTGGACAGTCTTAGAGATAGAGGCAACCCATTTTGCATAGATGGATGTGAACCTTTGAGAGTTAGGGGAGGACTGTTATGATTTGAACATGTTCTCCCCAAATCTCATGTGGAAACTCATGAGAAGAGTAACCTAGTTGAAGAAGCAGGGTAGTGGAGAGCTGTGTTCTTACCAGTAGCTCCTCTTTTCTCTTTCCTGGTTGCCATGATGTGAACTGCTTTACTCCTTGATGCCATTTTACCATATAGTTTCTGTCCCGGAGTCAATTACCATGGACTGAACCCACTGAAACCGTGAGCAAAATAAACCTCTGTACTTTTCAGCTGCAGGTTTTGGCATTTTGTCCTAGCTGTGGGACAATGTCAGGTGCAATGACTGGAATATTCTGATTGAAGCAAGAATCCTGTCGGTACAAGGGTGTTGAGATTTAGTCAAGTTTTACCTGTTAAACTTTAAAAAAAGTTTATTATTGCCAGTCATACAAAATAGGCAAAGATATGTCTTGACTTTGAAACATCTTGACTAATCTCATTAAATCATAACTATTCTGATGCTATGACCCTTGAGTGAGGCAGAAGATGTTCTTTTAGCAAAAAAGGAGGAATAACATACAAGGGTGGCTAAGAGCCACAAGACATATGGGACAGCATTAAAAATGTCATGGTCCAAGAGATGGAGGGAGGAGAGAGAAAGTGAGAAGAAAAGGGATGCAAAAACAACTAAGATGTGTTTCATACAGGTATCAACTCCCATTAGGAAATGTAATCAATATGTATACAAATATGTGCTAATAAAAATTAAAATAGAGGGGAAATGACAACAGAAATGAAGTGGATTAGTGTGAATAAGTCATGTGGTAGATACTGTGCTATTCTCAATTTTAAGACTTGCCATAAATCAAGAGCAGTTAAGGCATCATGCTATTTGTGTAGAAGTGGTCAAATAGATGAAAAGGAACAGTCTACTGAGGGAAGAGACAATCTACAAATAAACCTAGATATATGAAAACCTCAGAGATGGCAGAGCCAACAGTACAGGTCTCAGAGGACGGACAGACTGTTTAATAAACAACATGGGGTCCAGTGGTCAGCCAAACAGAAAGCAGCAGTTTCTTTCTGCCATAGTTCAGAGAAGATCAATGCCAGGTGGACTCAAGTGAAATGTTTAAACTTTGACAAGAAAATTTAAGCTAGTGTCTTTGTGTATTCAAGGCAGGGAAATATATCTTAAATGAGATGTCACAACATAAACAAAAAGAAAATGATCAATAAATTTCACTGTATCAAAAGAAAACATTTGTTTCTCAGTAAATATCAAAAAAAGAGATAAATTATAAACTGCGACGTGGTATTTGATACATATATCATAAAAAAAGGATTAGATTCTTCAGAATCAAGAGGAAAAGGACAACAGACAAAAGATACGACCAGTCATCTTACAGAAGAGGGGACACAATACATAAGCAAAGAAAAATATATAAATGTCTTAAGTGATTTAAACCAAACTCAAGTATGAATTCACACATACTACTGTAGCAAAAATAAGAAGTGGCCTCCAGACTGGAGTAAAGTGAAATCTGACAGACACAAACTAAAGGTTGATGCAGATGAGGAGAAAAACTCTTATATCCTACAGGTAAGTAAAGCCTACACGAGTGCACATTTCCTAACAGAGATAAATGTACACCTTCTCCAGCCAGTAGTGCCACATCTAGAATATAACATTTTAGTATCCATAGTTGAGACTTACAACATTTTAGCCTGCTTGTTCTGTAAAAGGTCAGCTATGAGTGAATTTGTGAGTCTCAGAGGTTCAAGAGTCCAAGTTTAGCAAGTTCTTGAAACATATATAATCTTGAGAAAATGTATGTGTCCTCGGACAGATGTACTATAAATATGTTCACAGCAGTGACAGTACAGAACAGTAAGAAATGAAAAAAATCCCACTTATACTCCAGTGATAGAACAGAAAACAAATTCTGTTACATTCAGAGGATGAGGTATTACACAGTAGTGAAAATGAATAGTTCCTCCTAAATGGCTACAACACAGAGAGAAGCAAGTCAGAGCAAGATCTTGCTTTGTCACTCATACATGCCTCTGAAATCCTGGGCTCAAAGTTTGCCTGCTTTAGCTTCCCTAGTAGCTGGGACTAAAGGTTCTGTGCCTTTTTTGCTGGCCTGGTGCTATTTAAAGAAACTGTAAGTTAATGAATGTGTGTGTGTATGTGTGCATGTGTGTGAATTTTTCAGGTCTGAGGATAGAATCCGGGACCTTACAGATGATTGTCAAACATTGTCTCACTGAGCTACATTTCTAGCCCTCTATTTTTTGAGATAGGTTCTCCCTAAGTTACTCAGGCTGGCCTCAAACTTTCTGCCCTCCTGCCTTAGTCTCCCAGTAGCTAGGATTATAGTCGTGTACCAATATCCTTGTGCAGATGATGAACCTCTGACTCACTGGCATTGGGACAGGCCAAGGGCTATTGTGAATGCTAGACTAGGTCCCCGTGTTCCAGAGACTTATATTCTAAGACAATGTGCTTGATGCATGACTAGTAATTGTGGAATATGTTACTGAAAGTAAAATGAGTTAGGAGGTAATAACTGACTTTGCTCCTGTTGAACATGGCTTAAAAATAGCAGCAGCAACAACAACAATAACAACAACATATTAACACCTACCAGCAAATTTGTATGCTCTTCTTGTTAATCTTAACTGTCAACTGACTGAATTAAGAGACTTACGGGGAAGCAATTGGACCCAGGAGCGATACATACACTCATCAGTGATCTGATCTACTGATGCTTGTGCTGCATGTGCCATCAGGGGTGGTTACTTTGCTGCTGGAGGATGACGCTGCCCTGTTCTACTTCCCCCCACCACAGACTGAGTGGCTTTGCTTGGCCACTTGTGATGTTCCCACCTTGGGGCCAATTAAATTGGAAAAATAACATAGATATAGCCACAAGGAAAATACGGATGAACATAAATTACACAGTTCTATAAATACAGGTGACTGTACACTACAGGCAAGTTAGAGTTTATGTAATCCTTTTTATTGACACCTTAAAACTCACAATGCACTTGAAACATCAAATTCCAATGTATTTCTCTTAGTACATAATAATACCAACAGTTCCAGAAAGGAATTCTGCACCTAGATTTTTGTGTTTTTAACCAACGTTGCAATCAAACTGCTAAGTGGGGACTCAGTGACTGGCAAGTCATTTAAAGTCCTTTTACTAGAATTTGGGTTAATGGTTAAAGGTTGGCATTTCAAGTGTACTACAGTTTCCATTTAGTACTTTAGTTAATAATACATCATTCCACAGAGTCTCAAGAATATGTCAAAACAAGTAATGGCAAACTAGACCAATGCATTTGGGATCAATGGTGCTTTGGATGAAAGACCTCTGACTATTTTCAATATATGAGTGTCATTAATTACATTGAAAAAAATATGTACAATTAGAATTCTTGAATCCCATCGATGGTTTTAAGTCTCTCGTTCCATCCAGCATCCTCTCTGCTTTACAGCTGAAAGGACTTGTTAGTTTCTGATAGTTTTCTGTAGTAATATCGAGTAGCTCTCAGCTGGTAGAATGAACTCCTTGTCTAACACATGAACCCACACCTTGGATTTCAGTCTACTGAAATCAAAGTCAACTGGAAACTAATACATAATTCCCATTCTTTTTGTGCCTATGAATTCTAACTACAATTATTGACTGAGGGCAGTCCAAAAGGCAGTGTGTATATGAGACCTGACAAATTGCCCTTTTCAACTTAAAATAGATTTTTTGATTTTTATTTTCTGTACCCACTTAACTAATGTCAATTCCTATTAAACTGCTATAAAATTTTACCAGCAGTGGATTATTTTCTTCTTCAACGGAAAAGTTCCATGTCCTAAAACTGTTCATGAACTTGTAAATAAAAGCACTTTTCTCATGGGAAATACTCTCTCACTTACAAGAATGCTAAGTAAATATTGCTGAACTTTTAGTTTCTTGATTCCTTTTGGGACTAATTGGTTATAAAAGCCTTTATCAAAGTAACATCTTAATTTAATTAAAATAAATGCATTTGTTTAAGCAAAAGTATTTTTAAAGACTCAAGGTACATCGTAATTTTCACATTAACATTAAATGGGAAAATTATAACTTCTAAATTTAACATCCAATAACTCATAATGGAGACAAGTTTACAGGTACAAATTGTGGAAAACTAAGATGCTTGTTTTGGCTTCTGAATATAAAATTCTAAAATTTATAGTTGAGACCTACAGTACTTTAGCCTGCTGTAAAAGGTCAGCTATGGGTGGATTTGTGAGTCTGAGAGGTTCGGGAGTCCAAGTCCAGCACATTCTTGAAACATCCACCAGCATCTTTTTATTTTCTTATTTTCTAAAACAAGGAGATTCTGATATCTCCGCACACTTTTTGACCACCAACTGTGTGCCATGGTCAAGACTATGAAAAACACCCCTGTATGTCAAAGAGCCAACAATGGAGAGTAGAAAGGAGAGAAGAATCAGAATTTGAACAGTTGGGTAAAAGCCAGCATATTTGAGGCAGTAGAGAAACAAGTGTCACATGGACAGCTAGAAAGTAACCATAGATTAAATACATAAAGTCCTTGCTTGAAACTGTGTCCACATACAGCCTTTGTTTCTGCTCTTTCTTTTGAATGCACACAAAAAAAACACAGAAAGGAATACTATCTCCTGAGATGGTAGACAGTGGGACCCTGCCAGCGTTCATTTGTGTGCACCTGGAAAAGGTTTCAATCTCTCTGGTTTTCAAGTTTCTTAGACTGGGCAAGGCTGTCTTTTTATTGTCTTCTGCATTTAGCAATGCAGGGATGAAGTCAAAATGTCTATCTGTCTATAGAATGTGGTAATTGCAAGGCTCTGAGGACACCTGTCACATAAAGTACAAAGGACCATGTCAAATGAAGAATAAACACTTTGCTCAATGTTCCTATCCTCTTTTAAGGCTGTTGAAGGCACGATCCATTCTCTAGACTAGATTTCTAATTGCTGTGTGCACAAGAACTACCCAGGGAATATGATAAAAGCACAAGTCCTTCTGAACTTTCCTCCCTGCAACCTGTACTTATTCTGACTCAGTGAACCCTGGCAGAAGCCAAGGGCATGAATGTTTAGTCTGGCTGATCCCAGGGATATGAGTATTTAAGAGGTTCTTGCAGGTAATGCTTGTGGGTCACAGGCAGCAATTCGGGAACACTTGAAGCAGGGATTAAGCCCGCTTTGGGGGTCATTACTCAAGCTTTGGACTCGCAGAGACTTTCGGAAAATTTCAAATCAATCTCTTTGGAATGCTTCAGATTAGAGATAAATCCCTGGATCTGCCTGACCCAGTCACAGCAGCCGCCCATGTGAGGCACAGGAACTACAACAGGCCACGGATTACCTGGATGTATCTGAATTCCTGAAGTGTTTCTTCTCTAGAATGGTGATGCAGCAGAATTCGAAGAGGTCAAGTTTGCAGGTACTGCCTGTGATGGGTACAACCCAATCCTAGGGCCGGTGGTTAGGGCGGAGTACCCAAGAAAATGGGTAACGTAATGAGCACTGCTATCAAATTACTGAATGGACCCGAGCAAAGGGCAGCACCCAAAAGAGGTGAGGAAGTATGTGGGATAAAATGACCACAATGTACTAGGAGTTTGTGCCAATCTAGCAAATGAAGCCCATTGATCTGTATACCTATTTTAAAAAAACACAAAGTACTAGACTTGCCTTACACAGATCAGTATTCCCCGGAATACAGTGGTGCTCAGGGCTAAATGGCTCCCTCAGAGCCCCTTTTCTAAGCCTACGGAGCCTCACTGATGCTGACAGGCCACTCTGTGCGCCACCCGAATTTGCAATGGTTAGTTTTGTCCTTAGTAGAGAGTAAAAATAGCCGATATTCTCCACTGGCAAATAAACAGAGAAATCTTTTAAATACCAAGAAAATAACCCTCCAGGTTTATCACGGTATTGCCAAGTGTTGTGAACACCATTTTGAGTCTTCCAGGAACATTCTTACCTAGACGGAAGATTCTCTTGCCCGAGGCTGTGCCCTTGCTCCAGGTCACACCCCTTCCCCAGGTCACATCCTTGCCCTCTGCCAGACACCGTCTGTGATGATGTGGGGGTGGGCATGAAGTCACAGGTCCCCACAGGGACTCAGGGGCTGCCCACCTCCTGTCTCTCTGCTCCTCTCACTTCCTTTTCCAGCCAGAGGATATTTCTAAAAGGCAACTCTTTGTTGACTTCTTGAACTCCGCTCCTGGCTTTTCACTGCTTCCAACACTAAAGGTAAATGCTTTCTAATTGCCAAAAACAAAACCAAAAAAAGAGCTTGCAATAAAAGGAACATTTCTCTTACAGGCCCTTTCTTCCAGTTTGAGGAACTCAGGGGAATTCCTTGCAAATAAGGATTTTTTTCCTTCTATCTCCCATTAGTATATGATCAAGAATGTTTGCTAATTGCATATTCATATATGTATGTTTAAGTAAGACTAAATGAATAAAAGACACGATTATCTAAAATAAATGTTTATGTCATGTGCTTCACTTGAAATGATAAATAATATAGTTGCAACAGAGTATTCAACTCATTTGGTTCCTTTTTTTTGTTTGTTATTGGAGTCAGGGATCCAACTCGGGACTGTGCACATCCCTGACCCATATTTGGTTTATTTGAAACATAGATTAATGTTTATTGATATAATGATAATGTTCTTCACATAGGACATTTCCTTTGAATTTATAAGTAAGCATTGTGATAATCCTAAAAATTGAAAAGTTCTAGGCAGACCTCGAGTTCTAGGTAGACTCGGATGGCCACTCACAAATCCAAGTTCGGTTAAATCCCGAGGGAGGAAGCTCACATCTCCGCTCCAGGGGTGGAGGCAGCTACAGTGGTGGAGATAGCTGCTTTACTCTCACTTACAGAAGATGGCCCACATAGATAGCTCAGGGCCAAAGTCCATCTATTCTGACCAAGAGAGAGACGCAGCAGGCCAGAGAGGAGCATGCCAACAAGCAGACTTCAGCCCCCGCCTCCCCGGGCACAGGTTAACTGCCACCTCTGTACAAATGTCATTCCTCTACCTCCCAGAAGATGTGGGAAAGTCACCCCCGAGTCCAGAGCCAAACTGCTAGGATAACCACCAACTCCACCACATGCCAGCCTGAGGCTCACCTGGTGGTTTTGGTTTTCTGCCCCACTGGCTCAGCTTCAGAACTGGTGGACGATGCTTTGTAAATGACAAAAGCATTGAGACCACAATGTGAAGTGAAATCAGATTTGCAAGTTAAAAATATTTCATGACTGTTCCTTCAAGGGAAGCTCAAAATATAAATATAGAACAAGATAAAGGTAGGTAAGAGGGAGCAGGAACATCTTTCTTAAATGGGGAAAAGATCAAGAGATGTAGGAAAGAGAGGAGGAAAGGAGGGGAATAGGACCAAAAGTCAATGAAGATATGTTACACACATGTACCCGCTTCACACAGAAATGTAATCATTATGCTCTACAAACCTATACTAATAAAAACATCACTACATTTATCAATTTTCTCCACACACTAGAGCCATTTATTATCCTAAAACATTTCTTTAAATGTTGAAAAAAATCACTTGTGTTAACTTCAGGGTAGGAGATTCCTTAAAGAGTATTTTGTAGAAAACTTTCTTATTTTGTCCAAGTTTATTGGCTTATTTAAAATTTTGTCTCTTAATTTCCATAATATGTATTCTAATTGAGAAGCATTTCCAGTTTATTAGCACAGCATGGAAACCATTTTACTATCACTTGTATATGTTATTGTTTCCATATTTCCCTTTTGTGTATTAGTGATTTTTTTATTAGAAGGGCTGTATTATTCTATTTTCAAATGTTTCCCAAATACTTGCTATTGTATTGATGACTTTAGTTTTTATACTCAGTTCATGCTTTTATTTAATTTCCTCCTTATGTCATTTTCTTTATTTTATTTTTTAAAACATTTTTCTTTTGTGTTACTAGGCATCAAACCCAGGGCCTTCACAATAAGCTAAACCTGCATCTTCTTTTAGACAGCATATTTTGAGACAGAGTCTCACTAAAATAACTGACAAGTTGTCTAGGCTGGCCTTAAACTTAAAATCCTCCTGCCTCAGCCTCCCAGAGTGCTGGAATTACAGGCATGTCTTGCAGTGTCTGGTTTTGTGAATTCACTGCTCCTCAGCACTATTGTCTCCTTCATTTTGCTAAGAATGTTCCCAGAGCAATTCCAGGTAACTACAGTCCTCTCTGCCAGCTGCTCTGGTTCCAGGATCTGACAACACAGATCCTGAGTGCTGTCTCAGGTTCTGAGATCAGAGGGAGCCGGGAGGGAGAAGAGCGAGGTCTTCTTGGGGTCCCTGCTCCCCCCTCGTGGGTTGCTTGGAGCTCCTGGGTCCCTCCACCTGGGTGTCTGTGGCTGAGTCATACCATTCTCTGTTTGGGCTCCAGGAAAGGAAGCAGAAGGAGCAACAGCCTGACTGCTACTCTAGGTCTGCTGACTTCCTTGACCTTTCCTTTTGTAGCTAAATTCTGCTCCAATTAACAGACTTTGAATATAACCTGCATTTCTTAATGTGATGGGCCAGTACAACAGGTAGAAATGACAAAGTATTTCCACAGAAAACACTTTGAATGGAACCTGTATAATCTTATTCCCAATTTCCTCATGATCAGTATTTAGATCCTCTGCCATTATGAGCTTTGGTCTCTACTGAAACTAAGAGTTATTTAAGAACAAGTTTTAAAATGTGGAAGTGCCTACTTTTTCTGCTTCTTGTTTCTTTTGAAATTCAGGACACTGTAAGTCGATTTGATCTATTAATTCTAGATGTATGTGATTTGTGAAATTGCTTCACCATCTGACAGTAGCTTCTTATAAATATCCCATGGACAGTGAGAAGATGCATCTTCATGTGTAGGAGACAGCAGGGCACACTGGTCGATGCTTGTTCATCACATCACACGGGCAGGGGTGGCGAACCTATGGCATGCGTGCCACAGCAGGCTGTTTGTATCGCTGAAAATCCTAATGGGTTCGCCATCCCTAGTCCAGAACCTCTGACTTAATGCAGCACAAAACACAGGCCTCAGTTTCTTGCCTGTCTGTGAGGAGGTAAATGCACAAATCAACTACTGAAATTTTATATCTTTTTGTTCTGTTTTCCGAATACAACTCACTGTTACAGTTTATGGAAGTACTGGCTCACAGGGAGATGGAAATTAAAAAACCAGAACAACTGCTTGCCCTGAAGAAAATTTAAGAAACTTTCAATTTGTTTTCACTGCCTTCCTTCATCCTGGATCCTTTATTTGCAATTCACTCTCACCACCCAGAAAACACTTGAAACTTCTATCTCTGCTTTCTCCTTTTTCTCCAGCCATCTGTACCCCCGGCCTCCACCCACAACATCTTGATTACAAAGGCACCAATAGCAAAGTCGCAGGAAACATCAATGGCCAGAAACGTGGATCTGGGGCTTTCTCTCTACAATGACTGGCACTGCTGGGCTAGGGGACTGTTATAGCCCCAACACCACCCCTGGGATGACTTATTTACACTACACCTCTTGGTCCCACAGTGCACTGAGATATACAAAGACTGGATGAGGAAATTGATTTTCATCCTAAAATAAAATGAATAAGTCAAATAACAATAGAGATGCTAATTATCACTTAGCATTTCAAAGCAGTACATATGCATAAGAAATTAATTAAAGTGGGGGGGCAGAGAGGTCACAGTCAAATGCAAACTTGGCTTTCTCCATTCTGTAACAGGGTTTGGACAAGGTTTTCATAATGAAAAAGTGGTAAGTACCTGAAATATTAATTGTTTGGGTGAATTTATCAACTCTTTCGGTATACACTTTTATATCTCAATGGTAATTAATGGCATTAGAGCAAACTAACGTGTATTATATATCAAAAGTCTGTCTTCCCTTTCTATAATCAGAGACATAAAATGAATGCTTGAGTTTAGAAGAAGCAAATTTTTCAAAAGATTTGCTGTAAAGAATGACAAAATTAGCTATTATCTAGTCACAGAGAAATTTAAGGAAAGATTAATTTCTTTCTTTCTTACAATGATTTTTTCAATCTCCATAATTCTCATTAATCAATTTTAAGTTATTTATTCATTTACCTATTTACTTATTTGGTCCTGAGGATTGAACTCAGGACCTTGCACTTGCCAGGCTGAGCTAAATCCCTGGCCCAGTCTATTTGGTTTGCTGGTTTGCTGAGTCATTGTAATCTGATCACTGATTAGCTGAGTCACTATAATCTGATCATTTATTGGCTTAGTCACTGTAGTCTGTTAAAGCCCCTTGCACGTCTTTTGCAGCCTCATTATGTGGTATTTGCTCCACAAATGTTTCTTGTGTGGAACTTTTTTCATATGGATGATGAGGAGTAATTTTTGTGGACTGCTTCTCAGAATACTTCAGAGCCGACTGTATTTCAGAGCTGACTGTATTTTACCTTTTTAACCTTTTGGGGTGGGGGATTGAGTCTAAATTCAGAAAATATGTCTTTTGTATATATTTAGGGGTCAACTTTTGCGTCCTTTGATACAAGGATTTCACTTGTTTTTTGTCTTTTGAAACAAGGCCTTGCTATGTAGCCCAGACTGACCTCAAACTCTGGCGATCCTCCTGCCTCGGTTACTGGCATGCACCACCACACTGACCCTAGGAATTTCATTTCTGTGAATGTGTACAAAGAAATATAACCTTAAATCCAGAGCAGAGTATCATATGTAAGTGTGATTGCAGTAGCATTATTTAAAATAACAAAGAATTTAAAATTCTCTAAATGTCTAATACAGGTCCGGTCAAGGAACCTCGAAACTTTGAAATGTGCAGAAAGAGCGAGGTGGTTAAGAAGGCTTGAATATTAAGATTGTTTATATAATCATACAATTTTTTTTTTTTTTTGAGACAGGGTCTCGCTTGTAGTTCAGGCTGGCCTTGACATCACTATGTAGCCCAGGCGAGCCTGGAACTTTCAGCAATCCTCCTGCCTCTGCCTCCTGAGTGCTGGGATTACAGGAGTGAGCCACCATGCCAGGCACTGTGATATATGGTACTGATTGCTCATGGGCATGAATCTCCACACCTGGCATTGTTGTATGTGGTTACTGGGATCGAACCTGGCCCTTGCACTTGCTGGAACCACTGAGCTAAATCCCTGGCCCCATACAAATATTTTTATAAGAAAAAAGAATTGTGTGTGCAATGCTTTTACAGCTACATTTAAAAAAAAATCCTACTCATAGTAAGCATGCTAGGAGAAGATACTAAAAAATATAATGCTCTTGTCTTTAGGTAGCAAAAATGATTTTTTAGTTTTTCCAAAGTGTACGTGTTTTCTTTAACATATATTACTTTTATCATAGTGCATCAATATATTTATTCATACATTTGGACCTCAATGAAACACAAAATTTCTTTTCTGTTATATGTATTTTGATCTGAAATAATAAACATATATACATCTAAATAATATACAAAATACACTTATTTTAGGCTGAGAAGTGGTTCATTTCAGTTTTTCAGGGATGGATACAGACTGTTTTAAAGAGCACGATTTTATGTCCCTGATACCCCTGTGTCACCCCTGACATCCAGCATTCTATGCCACATGTTGCTATCCTGCCCTTCTGTGTTACACCTACCTGTTTCCTGGCCCCTCACTCTTATGAGGGCGGACACTCTCTGACGACAAGTCCACTTTCCTCTCTCTCATGCCTGCAACTGTCACATAGCACCTGGCCCACCATAGATGCTCTATAAATATTTATTGTTAATTAACTAGCTATTCATATGGAACACCCAATAGAAAATGGCATGTGCCTATCAATATAAACATACAATACATGCATATATGTAACCCGTGCACAGTGTGTAATATACATGCATACATTGTGAACACATGTAATATGCATGCATATGTAAGTACATGCACTTATATGTGTCTACTTCAGAAAGTACAGTTAAGTGAACATGGTTTCAGTCCTAAACAAGTTAAAAACATCTCATCCAGGGTTTGATTTCATGAATCACAGAAACGGTGCCAATTTTCTAAGCACTCTGTTGCAATTCTGCTACATGAGATGCAGGAGTAGAAGTGCTTTAAAAATAGCTGACCGGACATCCCTCCCAGTGACTTGGGTTACGTAAAAGTATTTTGTGGTAGGCCAATGTTTCACAATGGATCACTGAGCTTGGAAGGACTATTTGGGTCCCATTCTGTGTTAAACATCAGCTTAGAAATGCAGCCAAACTAAAAATCTAGAGAAAAGGATACAATAGCTAAACAGCACTCTCTAATTCCGGACACTTTTAAAAAAATTGTGGTGTTAAATCAGAAGTAATTTTTTTTTTTATAAAGTTCTTTAACTCTTGAAGAAACCAAGATTCCTCTAAAGAAATTTGTTAGGTTTGGCTTGCTTTACTTTTCTGTTGAAGCAGAACAATCAGATGCAACCTGGAGTTAATAGCATTTACTTAATTTTAAAAAAATAGTAAGGTGAGGATATTGTTTCTATAAGCTTCATACAAACAAAATAGTAAGGATTGTGTTTTGAGAGTTTATTGGGATCCACGTCCTTGGGCCCCATCCTGTGATAAAGCTGGACTCAGACACTGTATCGGGGCACACGGGGTGATTAGCTGGACTCATCCACTTCTCTGTGGCCATGAGAAGAATAAGGTGGTTGGTAGTGAGAGGGGAGCTGAGCAGAGAAAGACACCAGCAGGTTTACGTGACCACAGTCATGTAGTGCAGGTGAGAAGCAGGAGTTGCGAGCCGGTGCCCACATGGACAAGAAGTGCGGGGGCTGCTTGTCTGTCCGGGATGGCAAGAGTGGCAATTCTATATTTTCAGAATCGCTGTCTACCCTACTTCAGAGGGGACATGGGATAGCTAAGTCACTGCGCCTATTTCAGAATAACTTCCGTTATCCACAAAACCTGCCTTGAGATCTGCAGTCCTGTGTCTTTCTTTACTGAGGCAGCGTGTTTACAGAAAACAGAATTTTATGTGACACGGGGTCTCTGTTCCCCATCATCAAAGAAGTCTCGTGCAGATGTCCACGGGCACAAGCCAGCATATAGGCAAGTTGAATTTGGATATGGCACTCTCCCGCCACCATGGGACTAGCCGTGGCCAAGTCATTGAAGCCTGTTTCTCAATGGAAAGCGTTGCTGGGGCGACGCTCTCCTCCCCTCTGGAAGAAGGTGATCACACCTTGTCCCTTTCTTCCCTCCACTTTGGTTTGCAGAAGACCTGACTCAACAAATCTGTAAATCAGTAGCTGAAAGGGCTGGGATCCAGGTGAATGAAGAAGATGGAAGGGTCACTCTGTTAGAGGCTAGGAGAGATGTGTCCCTCTGCATCCGCAGTGTGCCACCTGCACTGAGACACCTGGGAACTCTGCAATACCTCAGACCCAAGTGACAGGAACTGTTCCAAAGTAGGTCTAGCTATCTGTTCCTGAAGGCATTTTTTTGTCCCATCGACAAGCATTTGTGTCTATGATAGCATCAAGGGCTAAGTTTGCTTCTTTGGCTTTGCACTTGGCTCTGTCTCCAAGTTTGATGCATCATTTGATCTTGCTGCTAATGTAATTCAGTAAAATACACTGAATTATTAGATATACAGTCATTTCTTGACTGTTCACTTATTGGTCAGTTCAAAATTTGCTTTGAAAATACACATTAATTTAACTGTACAGTAGATTTTTTTGAGTGTATGTTTACCTGGAGTTTTTTTCTCTACTGTGTTCATTATGCACTAAACTATATATTTGATGCTCACAAAGAACTAACTTTTATATCCAAATAATTACTTGCATTTTCTCTCACTCACATGTAACAAACTTATTATAGGATTTATTATTATATAAATTTGCATATATTCAGATTGTCCACAGAAAACTGAATAGTAAGCATAATGTGGGGTGTGATAAAGTATGGTGAAAGTTTTTATGCAGATTAAAGAAAGATGGATCACTGTAAAAGGAGCATTGCTATTACTATCTTTTAAAATACTCCCCTTTGCTTCCCACACACTTACTGCTCGGTTCTTGCCACTTTCTGCAGCAGGTCTCAAAGTCCTCTTTCACGAGTGTCTTTTCAAAGCTGCCTCACTCTCTTCAGTCAATTAAAGATGTTTATGGAAATTTCTTTCAAGTAAAAATATTAGAGTGTGTCACCAGATTATTCATTCATCAGGCTCTTATTGGCTCTTCCCCAACGTGAAAATAACCATAAAAGATGAGCATTTTGAATTGATTCAGAACACTGAGGCAGGTGCCACAGTGTGACCAAAGACACTCCTGAAAAAAGGACTTCCAGAGCCGCTTCAGTAACAGGTAAGAATAAAGGGATATGTGTGCTTAAAGCAAAGGAGATTGTTGTGAAGTGATTAATGACAATGAGTTTTTTTCTGTAATAAATTTTTTAAATCACCGTATATTTTGATCATGCCCTATGTGTACTGAATTGAAGCTACATAGTAGCACAGGCTGAGATGTGAGAGAAAATTAAGAAGAAGTTGGTGTGTTCTGAAGTTCGGCGTCCTCTCCAAAATTTCTTTGAGCAGATGAGGTCTTTGCCATGGAACTCAGTGCCCTTATAAAATAGGCCAAAGGGAGCTGGCTCACCCCTTTCTCCATGCAAAAATGTTGTGGAAAAAAGATGACAACTATGAATAAAGCAAAAAGCCCTCATCAGGCACCAAACATGTATTTCCCAGAATCCTGATCTGTGAGAAAGAAATTGCTGTTGTTCATAAGCTAGCTGGTCTATAGTATTTTGTTATCGCAACTCCAAAAGACAAGACCCTATTATATTATTTCCTGGTGTCCTCAAGGACACTTCATCTGGCAGAAGAATTCTTGAAATAGAGGTCTACATGCTCACCCATGCCACACCACGCCTGTTAACATCTCTGGAGAGCAGAGCCCACTGGTCCCTCCACAAAGCCAGACTCATCGTCTTCCAGGGTTGACACAGTGGCAACGTCTCTTGGTGGGAAACACTGGGTTGACTTCGCGACTCTGACTCTTGGTCTGTCTTTCTGGGAAGGACTCACAACACTGGCAGCCATTTACACAAGCCTGGCCTCAAGAGAACAGGGGCACTGATGGGTCTGTTACTACCAGCCTGGTGCCCAGGCATTGTCCCTGGACATTCTCCCCTGGCTTCTCAGAACAATGGCCCAGGCAATCACATCATCATAACGGTCACTGTCAGGCAATCTTTACCAATGTCACCATCGGTAGAACTAACATCCTTTCAATTTTCTTCTTGGTTTTGACTTATCACTAGACAATATATTTTATCGCATTTAATCCTACAGCAGCTCTGTGATATTAAAATAGCATGAATACAGTTATGGTAAAAGTCATATATATATATATAATTTTTTTTTTTTTTGAGACAGCATGTTGCTTTGTAGTTCAGGCTGGCCCTGAGCTCAGCCTCCAACTCACATCACAGCAATCCTCCTGCCTCTGCCTCCCGAGTGCTGGGATTACAGGCGTGAGCCACCACGCCCAGCACTGTGGTATGTGGTACTGATTGCTGCTGAGTGTGAGTCTCCATGCCCAGTATTGTTATTATTAGGATGGAACCCAGGTCCTTGCGCTTGCAAGACAGGTGCCGGAACCACTGAGCTAAATCCCCAGCCCTCTTCTTTTATATTTGAAGATAAATATACTGCCCTAAACTCACCTTTTTTCTTTTCTTTTTTTTGTGGTACTGAGGATCGAACTCAGGATCTTGTGCTTTGAGATAGGTGCCAGAACCACTGAGCTAAATCCTTGGTTCACTGAGATAAATCTTTGGGTTAAACTCACATTTGGTATTATTTTTGCCCTTGTTGGAACCGGTTTACCTTATACTTACAAGGAAGAACAACCTGTAACATTGTTCTTTTACTTAAAACGCTGAAAGATAACTGGTCCATATGGAGATCTTATCTGAACTCATTGCACAGAGGAATCGCACCATGCAGAACCTGAGATATTTGCCAAGAACCCAAAGACAAAGCACCTTGAACTACCCATCCTTTGTTGAATAAATAATCAACCCAACCGTGCACTTGGCTAGAAGCTTTTTTGTTTTTTATAATTTGGTTGACTGAATCTACCTCTAAAAAACAAAAATTAAGCCCAGTGTCAAGAGTTCAGTGAGGTAACTATACTAAATAGGGATTGAGAAAGTGTATACACATTTAGAGAGAAATATATCTAATGGGGATTTTAAAATACTAGCTTAAAAACTTACTTCAATGACTCTATTTGGTTTGTTTCATTCTTGGCATGCACTTTAAGCAGTTCGCATTTTCTGGATGCATTTTACTAATTTGATACATTACTATGTCATATTTTTAAGTTATTTGAAACAGTTAAATCAGTTATTGGTGATGGAGAAAGTCCAACAAAGTCAAAGGTCATATTAATAAAAATAGACTTGGGCACGGCTACAAAAATAGAGTAAGTCATGTAGCAAAGTTATTGATGTGATCCTTCTTGAAAACAAAAATAAAGCTCATGTCCTCCTGGGGGAGGAAGGCAGGAAGGCAGGGACTTCAGATAATTGATGATGCCACCTCAGTGCATGTTCTATGTCAAGTGGCCATTTCAGGTGACGTCTTCTGGGAGGAACTAATATTTCTGTGATTACCATATATTTTTTTCTTTCATATGTGGACTGAGTCAATTCCCATTCTGTCAGGGTTAACACATTTGTACAGAACTGGAAATGCTTCAGAGTTTGGTGATAAGCAATAATTAATTAGCAACTTGCATCTCACATTCCTTAGTTCATCTTGGGTCACTGCCAGATATGCATTTGCCAGCCCAGATTCACCCCAGTGCATTTGCTGGACCAAATCTGTTGCTCCTGGGGCCACCAGCGTCCTCACATGTGACTGTAAAGGGCTCCAGTTCTGGGGCAGAAGGGTGCTGACCCACCAGTTCTGCTGGCCAGACTCTCCTGTGGATTCCTGACATCGCGCCAGAGTTTTTAGGTGGCAAGCAACATGAATGATTTAAGCTAAGACAGTGATAAAAAAGGAATTTGTTGGAATGACAAGGGGAAGCTCACAAATATTGAAGAAAAGTTAAATAAACAAGCCTCAGAAAAGACCAGCCACCGGCTGTTGGGAAGTTCAAGGTAAAAGAACTAATAAAGTTCTTGCAGGACACTGCTGCCAGAATGAAGAAGCTATTTGCTCTTACAGGTGAGGAATGAAACTCCTGAGGGCTGGGGATTTAGCTCAGTGGCACCACGCCTGCCTGGCAAGCACCATGTCCTGAGTTTTGTGCCTGGTTAAGGGGAGTACGTGGGGTAGGTACATATGAAGAGGGCACTTTCTGGCTTGGCTTAAGTCATGTTACTCTCTGTTTGCAGACAGGACGGGGCTAAGGGATCTACAGACAAGGGTGGGGAACGCTAAAAATAAGGTGCTAATTCTGGGAAAAAGAGCAACGCTCACAGAACTCTGTGTTCTAGCATCTGGTTTCTGTCTGCCCACCCATTCATCTTAAATATACTCTCCTGCCTCAATTTGGGGTCCTTCTGGCCAAGTGAGATGCCAGCCCAATCTGAGTCAATCTACCTATATGATTTTTAACTCCCAGGTTGACTCAAAATCTTAGTTTAAGTACAATTCTAACGAGCCCTGTGATTCATGTTTTCCTCATTTGAGGCCATCGCCTTTCTGGTCTTTGCTTCCCATGTTGTTCCCAACTCTGCACTGGTTCTTGTGAGATTCAGATATTCCTGGGCCGCCATTTTCTTTTTCTTTTAAATTGGCAGAAAAGAGTCAGGGATTTAGCTCTAGTGGTACCACGCCTACCTTGGAAATACAAAGGCCTGAGTTCAATCCCTGGTTGCACAAAACAAAACAAACAAACAAAAAAGTAAACTGGCAGAAATAAATTGTAGGTATTTGTTGTATAGTTGTTATTTGTATTGCACGAATATTAAATCAGGCTAATTAACATATGCATTAATTTGCATCGTTGTCATTTTGTGGTCAGAACATTTAGAATCTACTCTTCCCATTTTAAAAAAATGTTTTAATATATTTTTTTTAATTTATTTTTTTTAATTATCTTTATTGGTGCATTAAATATACACATCATGATTGCACTCCATAATGGGGATTTGTACCAGTATAAGACACAACTTAATTCTCATTTTTTCCCATAGCCCCACCCACCCTACCACCCCCCCATATATATAAAATTTGTTTCCTTACTTTTTTGTTACAATCTCAAAAAATGTTTCAATATTTATTGGTACATTACATATATGCATCATGATTGCACTCCATAATGGGGATTTGTACCAGTATAAGGCACAACTTAATTCTCATTTTTTCCCATAGCCCTACCCACCCTACCGCCCCCCCATATACACTCTTCCCACTTTTCAAGAATACAGTGTAATCTTACTAACAATAATTGCCATTTTGCACAATTCCTGGGCCAACACTTCCCGAAAAATTCTCCAGATTCACTCCGTTTTGATTGTGACCATTGTTATCTGAGCTTTTTTGTCCCAAATCCTTATTTTATGTGGCATAACTCAAGGTATTTATACAGATAGTTTAAACATGTTAAAATGGCAAAATATGCAAGCAAACAAACTTCTTTACTTCCTTTGGGAATACACAATCCTTAGCAATTTGTTTACACAGAAATTACTTCACATATATTGAAAAGTCAAATTTTTCGTATTCCAAGATCAATTGATACAGTGTCATATGGAACAGACCTAATTCAACTCAACGCATATTTATTCTTATTGGCAAGTTTATTCTTATTGGTAAGTAACAATCTTATTTTAAAAGTGAGTAGCTCAGCTGTTCTCTTAGTACAAATGCCAACATAAGAGATGTGATAAAAATACACAGTAAATGTCAGGTGAAGTGGCACATTCCTACACTCCAGCCCTCAGGAGGCTGAGGCAGGAGGATCAGCCTGGGGTACACAGAGAGTCTTTGTCTCTAAGTAAAATACAATGAATATTTAAATTTAAAAAATTATTATAGTAAGAGACAGGTTGCTATTGATCCTCCTCAAAATATTCCCTCTTTCTTTGAACACATCCCATTGTTCTTGCCACTTTCTGAAGCAGACCTGGAAGTCCTCTTCCATGACTGTTTTTAGTGGCATGGTCACGGCTGCCATGAAGGCCAGAATCAACTTAAAACCCTCGCCTCTGTGATCATTCTGACACTGGAGAACAGCCAGAAATCACCTGCTGCCAGCTCCCATGAATAAAGTGGAGGATGACAAGCTGTAAGGTTTTTATTCGACAGGAATTATTGTAAATAGTAAACTGCTTCAGAAAGTGGTAAAAATGTTAGTGGCTAAAAACTGTATGACATTTTGCTAAAATATTGCCAATACCACCATCCCCTGCCACCAGCATTTCCAGGCAAAGTTGTAAGCACTTGTGGAGACCACTGTGTTAATCCTTGCAGCAACCCCATAGGGAGGCATCACTACACCCTCTTTTATAAAGAAGGAAAACAGAACTCGACACCTTGGTAGGCCAACCAGCTAGTTGGTAGAGTGGGTGATGAATTTTCTGAGTGTCATTACCAACAACTTGAGTCTGTGAAAAGGTATTGTATAAGGAAAAGGTCCTCACATTAAAATTGGGGGGAAGTAATGGATGCACAGTTCAGGAAGGACATGTGCTGAGAATTAACTATCCTTAACTTAGCTGTGAACAGCTCTGTCTCTAGAGGCCCAAGAATAAGTCCTAAGATGACCTGGCCTGGTGGAGTGGTCAGAATGAATCCATCTTCTATCTGCACATCAGAGTAGAAACAAAAAACACTGCCCTTCATATTGAATAAACAGAAAAAGTTAGGGGCCCAAAAAAGTCTTCTAATAACAAACAAAGAACGCACTCTAACCCGATTCTATGATTCATCATCCCGCTGCAAAAGCATAGCAGTTTCATTTCTAAAAACAGGTCAGACTAGGAAACTTCCCCAGTGGCTGCCTTCTGAAGGTGAACTTATTGAAATAGGCACCCAAGTAAATCATTTATAGTGTGTTAGTGGGCGGCAGAGAAGTTAGTGTTAGTGTCCTGCTTTTGTATTAGGGAAGCGCTAATCGCACTGTGACTGTCAAACTAAATTTTCCCAGGAGGCTCAGGAGGGCTCGAACTGATACATGGTTTCACACACTAGGTGTGGCTCAAAATCTCCCACATTCTTCTCTATTACATAGTGTTGGTTTCCCAGGTCTTTTCGCATTCAAGTCTACCCTTTTGTGTTTTGTTTCACACCATATGAGCTTCCAAGAGTATACCGCAGGCACTGCATAGTCTACCTCTGAGGCTGGAATGTACTTCCCATCCACTCTCAACTTACTCCTCAACTTGGCATTGGGAATCCGTTTAGTTTCTATTGAGATCAGTGATGCCCCATCTTTTTGGCACCGGGGACTGGTTGAAGATGAACTTTCCCTGGGCGGTAGAGAGTGTGGTTTCAAGATGATTCAAAGGAGCACAGATCACAGTAGTTCCTCCCTCCTCTGAGAATCTAATGCAAGGCCAATCTCACAGCAGGCGGAGCTCCAGAAGGTGGGGAGGGGGCTGTAAATACAGATGAAGATTTTCCAGCTCCGGTCCACTGCTCACTTCTTGCGCTGCATGTGTCCTCACAGACTGTACGGGTTCCCAGCCCAGGTTTGGGGACTCCTTATTTAGAGGCACAGCTTAAGCGAGGTCAACCTTTCAGAGATGGAGAAAAAGTGTCTAACAGATTCTAGGCCCAAGTGTCCCATTGGGAGGTAATAAAAATGGATCAGAAGAGCAAAAACGGATAAGATGGGGAATGGCGGGAAAAGAAAACATCATTCCACAGTTAATGCTGGATACATTGGCTATTTGGAAGAAAAGTTTGGAATTTCAGTCTTCGGTCCGCAGCAAATCACAGTTTTGGTTAAATAAAAATGACAGTATATCAAAAATACTAATTCTTAAGTGTATTTACAAGACAGGATTTGAGGCGATTTTGTTTTCTTTATCTTATCGGTTTTTAAGTTGTGCTTATTATTAGACAAGTAGAAATTGCAGCACACACACAAAATTATACCAGGTGCTTTACTAATTCTCTTCTATGAAAGTATTATAAAAATAAGGTATGCAGGCAAGGAAATTAACTGTGGACAGACTTCTTAATAACACAACATTTTAGGTTAAATTATATAGACATGATATAATATTATGCACTTACTCTTAATGGATATTTAATAATGTGAAAAAATGTTGACAACATAGTAAAATTTTGAAAGAGGAGATAAGATATAGCATGGTGGTAGACAACTTGCCTAGCATGCAGGAAGACTAGATTTGATCCCCAGCATAAAAATAAAAGAAAAATGATATAGAATACCATATGCCATATGATTTAATTTTTACTGTAATATACCAAACTATCAAAACCAGTTATTCCTAGTGTCATATATTTGGAGTGACTTTTGTTTTGTGTTTATAGACCTCAAATGTTTACCTATGAACAGTATTATTAGGAAAAGATCCTGTCCCTTCTAGTTAGTTCTAGTGGCTCCACTTTGAACCTGGACAAGGATCCCACCTTCATCTGAAGTTTATTATACGAGTTCTCTGAACCAGTGTACTCAGCTAAGCTGCTCAGAAGATGTGTTCAAGACAATGGCCCCAAAATGAATTTACACTGTTGACCCCATTGCAGTCAATTAAAGAATAAATGAAATTTCAGGGAGGCTGTGTATCAAAGCAGGCCCCTTGGTTTTTCTTTTAAACTTGTGTCAAAGAGCCCCATCCTTCAGAGATAAGAAGGAACAAGTAATGAATATTAAATGTTACGCACAAAGAGCTCTGTAATTAGCAATCCTTTAAACTGAGGCATACAGTCAGATCACTCAGTGGTGACACTGGCTGAGTTTTAGCACGTATTTACATAGGATGATATAAGGTAAACAAACTGTCCCTTTTTTAAAAAATGGGACAGTGGAAAGGGAGGATGCCATTTCTGCTGATGCTTTCAAATAAAGTTATTAGAAAATACCAGCAGGAAAGAACGCACAGAATAATATTTTTGAAAAATAAGAAACTCCTTAATACATTCCAGGAAGCCCTTGGTCACAAAACAACAGGAGAATTACATGAGTATAAGAAACATATTTGGACTATTGCTTTTCTGATATTGAAGCTCATTCCTTTCTCCGTAATACTTGGCATCTGTGGAATGCTCAACTGTGTGCAAAATGCGCTGCACTGTGTTATTTCTGGAGATAAAGGGGCAGATTTCGTACACTATGTTTTATGACTGAGGAGGTGGCATGTCTTGCAATGTAGCCAGCTTGCCCTGCACTCTCAAAACAGTGAATGTTGGCACATGCTGAAGGGCTTTTCCAGTAGTTGCCTGTGCTGGGTCACAGGACACTTCCAATGTCCCCATCTGCCGTGGCTGCCCTTGCAGGTTAGATAAAACCTGCTCACTCAGGTCACATGGGTTCTGAAAGTTCGATCCCTGAAAGGCCTATGCAGGTCACAGTGAGTTAAAAATGCGACCTGCTCGGTGCATGTAGGACTCAGTACCTCACATCCTGGGCTTCTCCGACCTTACCTACAGCAATCAGAACCTATGGGCACCTGCCGGGAACGTGTGCTCTGGTCCAAATTAGTAGGAACCCTAAGCCATGAGATTTCAGGTACAGCACTGATCTTAGCTTTGGTCATCTTTTAGAAAAGATTTTAGTATCTGCTTTGGCCTCAAATGGCAAAATAAGGAGAACCCAGTTCCTGAGTGTAAACCTTACAGCATCGCTTCTAATCGGTCCAGTGTGGGAGGAGGGCACAGCGCTGAGGAGGTAGAAGTACCACCCAGGAACTCTACTTGTTGCTTTTTGGAAGTCACTGCCAACATTTTAAAATACTTTACTTTAAAAATAAACTATGGTTCGAAGCCAATGAAATCTTACTACTTTCTGGCTCCATTACTTATACATTTGCTAACTATAATTCCTCCCATGTCCCTGCTCGTTTATTTGCCAATTCTTCTTCCTTCTAAACTCTGCTTAGCTTTTCCTTTTCCATTTCCCTCCACAGAGCATTTATAACTTTATTGTCTGTGTGCTTTTCTAGCTGTCTTCCTTAGACTCATTCTCCATGAGGGGGATGTTTTGTTTTACTTTTGTTTTCAGCATCTTCCACTGTACCGAACACGCAGAAAGTGAAAAGTATTTGAATTATTAATCACAATGAATGCAGTCACTACTTTAGCCGAAAACAGTATTTTATATTCACATCAAATCTATCAATTCTTTTTTTTTTTTTTTTTTGAGACAGGGTCTCACTTTGTAGTTCAGGCTGGCTCTCAGCTCAGCCTCAAACTCACATCACAGCAATCCTCCTGCCTCTGCCTCCTAAGTGCTGGGATTACAGATGTGAGCCACCATGCCCGGCACAGTGGTATGTGGTACTGATTGCTGCTGGGCTTGAGTCTCCACACCCAGTATATATGTGGTTAACTAGGCATCGAACCCAGGTCCTTGTGCTTGCAAGACAGGTGCCGGAACTACTCAGCCAAATCTATCAATTCTTTACTGATATTTTAATTTTAGTGCTTAGTGAAATTTTGGTCCAGTTCCACAAGTGCTCCTTAAGGGCCCAACACACCCAGCAGGAGGTAGCCCACCTGCGTGGCTTGAGCTGTGAGTGTTGGGTATTTTTGTTTCAGCGACAGAAGAGTATCTTGTATGTATTTCCATCATCGGGGAAGGTTTGGGCCCTATTCTTTCTTAATCACCAGAAGTCCCAATTATTAACTCACTTCCTCCCCTGACCTGACAAATGTCTAGGATCAGACTCTTTTTTTGAAAGTCAGAAGTGGCCTCACTTTGTTATCAGTCATGGTTCGGATCTGAAATGTTCCCCCAAAGTTTATGTTTCAGCACAGCAGTGTTTAGTGGAGGGGCCAGGACAGTAAGGGTCTAATCTCACCGGGGTGTTCATCTCGGCGTGGTTCATAGTTTTTACCCATGAGGGGGAGAGACTCTGGCATAACAGCAAATGCTCTTCTTTCCGCTGGGCTGCAGTGGGGTGAGCAGTTTACTACACCAGGGGCCTCATACCGTGCTTTTAGCCTCAGCACAAAACAGCCAGGATAAGAGGCCATGGACTGACTGAAAGTCAGAATAAACCTTTCCTCTGTTAAGGTGGTCTTGCTGGGGTATTTTGTCATAGTGCTGGAAGGCTATCACAGCACCTAACGTTCAGAAATGTGAAAAGCCTTACACCTGTTAAGAAAGCACCTGCATACATAATTTCTAAAGTAAAGTAAGGATTTTTTAAGTTTATTGTTAGTATTTAAGTTTTATTTTACCATTATTTTAAGCAATTTGAAATAAACTATCCAGAAGGACAGCATTATTCAAGTGTGGGGCCATCTCTAATGAATGCCTTTGAGGGCTATATTTATAAAATAAATAATACAAAAATTCTTACCAGTCAATTTTTAGGTGAAAAAAGTGGGTAAAAATTAAAGTCAGAAAGGGTAAGACCAGAGATGTAGTTCAGTGGCACTGTGCCTGGCTGACAGCACAAAGTCCTGAGTTCGATCCTCAGTATGAAAAAGAAGAAAGGAAGCAGGCAGGTACGAAGCAGAGAGATGAAAAGCAATAGCAGTAATCATCTTTGGTCATCAGTAGTTTTTAAATTTGGTGTTTTTGAACACGTTTCAAAATCTGTACAATACATGCAATATTTTCAAAAGGCAAGTGTGTAAATTCTTCCATTCTAAGATGCATGATATATCAACTAACAGAATAAAAATATCCTGCCATCCTAGTCAACAAAAATAAATACCTTGCCTTGTTATTTTGGGTTTTTCCAGACATACTGTGTCATTTGATACAAAGGAAGCACATTACTGATTTCTCAGCTTCTCACTTGTGGAAATTTGTCCTTGGGAAGTTCATGTAACAACAAAAATACCCTGGTGGGAAAAAGGTCCAATGGCCTGTTTTGTCTACATAATGCCGAATCTTTCAAACGTTTCTAAATACACTTGAACTAGTATTAAACATAGGGATCCCTGCTTCCTAGAGAGGCTAGCAACCTATCAAATACGGAAGTAAGATTTAAAAAGGAAAGTTCTTAACTTGCCCACATACTACTGCCAAAAAGTATTAAAACAGTTTGTATGGCTATATTTTAGATAGTTCTGAAAATTACACATTTCAAAACCATTGTCTCGCTGCAGGGGTTAATATACACATGCCAAAGATGTACCCTTTAAATTTATGTGGTGTGAATTTGAACGTACACACACATTACCCCTAGGACGTGTGAGATTTACTTTTGTCATTTCCTCTCACTTCTTTTAGGTGGGTTTCTCTTTCCCTATCTTGGAGCCGGCTCTGGCTTGAGCCGGCATCGGCTGCCCGTTCTCTGGCCCAGCCTTCCATTCCTGCCGTGGGCTTCCCAGACACATTCAGCAAATTCTGACTCATCCCAGCGAAGCGTCGACAGGAACCAAAGAAGAACATGGCCATGGATGGCCTCACCCCCAAGCCACAGTGGAAGTCCACCCTGATGCCCCTGCTGTCTTATGAATGACCTAGATGCGTTACACTGACCCCACCTTTTTGGTTGCGGTTGTTCATTTGTCAAGTGCAACACTGTCATTTCGCCAGGCTAAGCCATGTCGAGGCATGTGGACTCCGTTATGGCTTAAATATGATTTATTCTCTGCAGTTTAATCCCAACAACATTGTGGTGTGAGGGAGGTGAAGGAAATCAGAAGACTAGATTAGGCTGCTAGGTGAAACCTTGGGATTGAGTCAGGATAGAGAGAGAGAGAGAGAGAGAGAGAGACAGACAGAGACAGAGAGAGGCAGACAGACAGACAGAGCCAGAGAGACAGAGAAAAGGAGACTGAGAGACAGACAGAGAGATACAGAGAGACAGAGAGACAAAGAGAGAGAGAGACAGAGATACAGAGAGACAGAGATACAGAGAGACAGAGAGAGACAGAGACAGAGACAGACAGACAGACAGACAGAGCCAGAGAGCCAGAGGGCCAGAGAGAAGCAGACACAGAGACAGAGAGAGAGAGAGAGAGAGAGAGAGGTAAGGAGGGAGGGAGAGAGAGACCACACACAGACACACACTCCTACCGACTTGATGCAGCAGGGCTGGGCTGTCTTCTGTCCCAAACTGGGCCCACAGGGACCTCTTTTCCTTATGAAGCAGCCCCACACTTTGTTACATTAAGATCTGACTAGTGCCCTCCCTGTCGAGCCGGGCAAGTTTCAGTCCTGATCAGAGTAGTACGAGGAGTCCACGGCGGCGTTTGTGCTTCGCCGGCTTCCTGTTTATCATCCCACCTCGCGCATGTCCC